>JZKD02S1734323.1:432448-468349 GCA_000966675.3 Picea glauca | reverse complement strand
CAGTTATATGCCCTCATTGGGAATTTTGGGAGTGCCACGTGGTGCTCTCTAATTGGGCCACATGGCACCCAACTATTGGACCATTGTTGTCTAGTCACCTGCTAGTCAGGCATGTCGTCACTGCCTTGTTGGCCCAGTCTACACCACCATGTGGTGCTTTTCGAGGAAGCTATGTGTTTGTATGGATGGCATGACATCTATACATACTTCCACCTCGACTGCCATGTCACTGTAAAAACTGCCATGTCATCCTGCCACATCACTCTATGGACTGCCACATCATCCTTCCACATGGCACAATTCGATTGGTCCATGGATCGGCCTGAAAAAACCAAAACTGGGTGACACGTGACAACAACTAGTGTTGTCACATCATCATGCTGACATCAACATGCCACATGTCACGTTACTTCTCATGCCACGTGTGTTGTACGGATGCTGACGTCAGTAGTACGGATATTGACACATCCCCTGTTGACTAGGCTAGGTTGACCAAACTTTTAATGCAAATATATTTCAATCTGTAACTCTATTTGATGAGCCATTTGCACCGATGGAAATCTTGAGACACGCTCTTGGCGATCATGCCATTTTCACCAAGTTTTGGGAAATTTGAATTTTTTCCCTTTCTCTGTCTGCTGAGGCCATTTTAAACCTCTTGGGACACTTCTAAAACTTTCGTGATGTTCCCTAGATCCATCCAGATCATACCCCCTTTAAATTTGTATTGTACATGGTTGAAAAACCAATGAATTATCACTAAACATTTGGGTCCAAGGGACTTCACCAATCTCACATCGAACTTTTTGTTTCCTTGTCGCGACCTGCCCTTTATCGTTTAATATTTGGTTAATACTTTGTAGTGATCCTCCATTCTCCTAACCGCCCATGCATCGATGAAAATAAATCCCAAATCCCAATTGTGCACTAGGTCGTTTTGGATCATCATCCAAACACACTTCCATGCCTCTTGGGAAAGTATTGGTGCTATCATCTCCAAGAATGGTGCCATCATGCAACTTAATGACCTAGGTATTTTCCTTTCCCACCACCACAACCATCATTATATCCTTTCTTGCCAACCATCATAGAGATTTGTTGTCCACAAACAAAATGGCCATGCCTGCACTTGGACTTGACTCACCGAGCACAGATTCGATCCATCTCCCTAAATCTGAGGGATTATAATGCACATAAATGTGCATTTTCAAATGCACACAGTGGGGCCCAATGCTCGACATATTCTTCACACAACCTTCTACGTCTTCCCACTCAACCTCCATCTCATCTCCAGGCGAGCTAAACATGCACTGCTCCTTGTGGGTTTTCTTCTGTTGAAACCATAGATCTATATTCTGGTGGCTCTTTCATGGTCACTCCATCTTTCTTCATAATATTTTTTCTCATCTACATCATACAACATATATCATAGGCCCAAAACAAGCCAAACCCTTAGCAACAAAGGCGCTCCCGTGAAGCCAAAATCTTGCTTTGATACTAAATAATAGTTTTAAAAATCCTAGAGAAAAATTAATATTTCAAATTATAGAAACAACACATTAATCACGATACATGATTTATCTTGGAAAACTCAAATCAAGAAAAACCATCCAATAGATCTATTAGTCCCTTGACCAAAATAGACCAAGCCCACCAAGTGAGCCTTCACTACTCACCTCATGACAACCTACAATGGAATATCCCAAATCCTTTTAAAGGCTTCATTACATGTAATCCATGGGTTCAATAACATGGGTCACCAATACCATGTGTGAAACCACTACTATTGACCTAACAACTTTGAATCTTTCAAAGACTAAAGTTTAACCTAACAAAAATAATGGAAGTTGATTTGAATTTGATATGAAAATGGATAGTGTGGGGATTATGTTTGGATGCTAGGTACCAATATTGAATGATCTAGGTGTTTGTAGTATTACGAAATTTGAGAGGGAAAATTTGGGTTTGAAGAAGAGGAAGGGGGTTGTCAGGGATTTTTTGTTATTGTCGTCATGAATTGTTGCATAGTTGCGAGGGAGAATCAATAACAAGATCAAGAACTACTAGAACACAGGATCAAGAAGAAACTCCATTAGATGGGAATCAACTGAGTGAATTACCAACCTCTCAACCAAATGTAAATACAGGGCACCCCAACTCAGATGCTACTAAAAGATATTGCTAAGAAAAAAATTAATGAACTTGTTCAAAATCAAAGTAGTAAAGTTGCTGCAAAGACATTGTTCTTGAGGTCGAGAAAACCCAACAATGATAATAATTTTAGCATAGAGGATTCCATGCAATTGTTCAATATTTTCTCACGCCCCAACATGATAATCATGTCGGTAAGGACTGAGGAAGTTGATTTAGATGACTCTGATTAGGTCTCCATGAGATTCGGTAATGACAACCATTCTCAATAGACTCTCTTTGCTATTAAGCCTAAATGTGGGTTATCTGTGTGAGATCGTATGGGTGGCATTTTGGCCCACAATTCAATATTTCCTAGCATTAAAACCAAGTTGCTATTGTGTGCCTCTCTGATGATCCTAGATTTTGTAGATTTTTAATGACTAAAATCAACAAACTAAGATTATGTCAAACACTTAGCAACCTAGAGATAACTGTCTTCATAAACTTCATAAATGAAAAAACCCACACTCAGAAATTTCCATAAGCATAAATACACATTGCTAAGCAAAATATGCAGCGGAAAAACACAGTGGAGAACAACCCAATAACACTCGAAAATTTAGGCAAATGCCAGGGAAAACCCAATGTGGGGAAACCCAATGAGAGAGAGAGAGATCTTATTATTATGCTTCAGGTTAGTACAAAACAACAACAAATCTACATTTCGAGCCAAGGAAAATACCTCATAGCACCAAATCTATCCCACAGAAATCTACTTCATTTTCCATGCCAAAACCATATCGTTGTCTGGCCTCCTTTTGCCTCATTTTCCATGCCCATAGTCAGTTGTATAGACTGTTCCATACGGCCCAAAAACAATAAACAAAAAACAAAAATTTGCCTCGAAATTCATGCCTAAAATTCCTCAATTTCCGTGCCAAATCCTTACGGCTGTATAGACTGTACAGAATCGTACGGATTGTACGGATCCATATAGTATGGCCTCCCACAACAGAAAAATATTTCAGCCAAAAATTCATAGAATTTTTTCTCGAGAATTGTGCCCTCTTTGTTGCTCACTTTCCTCTCTCAAGCATGCTCAAAAAATCTCTCTAACTCTCCTTCCAATGTGCTCTCAACATCCTCCGGATGTCTTCACAACATGTCTTGCACACTACCCAATGCATTCTTTTATAATCTGAAAATGACATTTTCCCCCCAAAAGTGTCTTTTCACCTTCCCAACCCTAGATCCAAAGGTCAATATTAGATCTTTCCTTTTTCAAGATCAAGGCCCATGATCCATTCCCTCCAAAATGTCTCATTTAAAATTAAAGTGAATTTCACTTTATTACATAAGTGCTTTATGAAAATAAAGTCACTTTAAAAATAAAAGGTACACTTTAAAAAAAAGGTCACTTTACTAAAAGAATCACTTAAAACAACTTTATAAAAACTATTACAAAGTCAAATGCTTGGTAATGCAAATATTAAGGTAACATCCGCATACAAGACAAAACATGCGCAGTACCTCCTAAGCTAAAAAATCTAACAGATTAATTTTTTGGTAAAGTGTTAGCTCTAATACACCATTTCCTTGGTTATAAAACTTTTTGACCATCATCTTTCCTTCAACAAAAATATAACTACCATCCTAGGTACTAAAATATAACTACCATCCTGCAATGCCACTCTTAAATCCAATTTAAAGTATTTCTCTTCTACAATTCTTAGAAGATTGTATGTGAATTAGAAAGTGCCAATTTGATGATTATCTATTCATGAGACAATATAAACAATGGAATAATGCCAACATTACGTAATATATATGTGAATTAAACTATGCGAATTTGATGATCAGTTTTTTTTGCAAATCATTATGTATACCAGCATTGGTATAACGCAGACATTATGTAATACATATGTTAGAAATGCTAGCAGGTGTTATCATCATATTTTTCCTACATTGTGGTTATCATAGTTATGCGAATTTGATGATCAGTTTTTTAGCAAATCATTATGTATATTATGTATACAAGCATTGGCATAACGCAGACATTATGTAATACATATGTTAGAAATACTTGCAGGTGTTATCATCATATTTTTCCTACATTGTGGTTATCATAGTGATGTTATGAATTATATGTGAAGTACACAAGTGCCAATTTATTATGTGGGAAATATGAATTAGACTATGTCAATTTGATGATGGTCTATTCGCGAGATCATTATGTATATAAACAATGGCATAATGCATATATTACGTATTATATATGTGAATTAGACTATGCCAATTTGATGATAATTTTTTTCACAGATCATTATGTATATAAACATTGGCATAATGTCAGCATTATTATGTAATATATTAACATTGGCATAATGTCAACATTATGTAATATGTTTGTCAGAAAAAATACCAGCAGGTGTTATCATCTAATTTTCTTACATTTGGGTTATTATGCTGATGTTATGCATTATATAGTGTCCATTTATCATGTCGACAAGATGAATTATATGTGAATTAGATTGTGCCAATTTGATGATTGTCTATTCCTATGTACATTAAAAAATGGCATAACACAGAGATTAAGTAATATATATGTGAATTAGACTATGCCAATTTGATGATCATTTTATGCAATACATGTGTCTAAAATATTAACAGTGTTATCATCATAATTTTCCTACATTGTGGTTATCATGTAGGTGTTATGAATTATACTATACCTATGATTATTTATTCCTTACACTTATATATATATAAACATTGGGATAATGCCGATGTTAAATAATACATATGCTATAAATATTAGCAAGCATTAATGTTAGATGTAATTTCAATGTTTTTATAATAATGGTATGGATTTTCCATGACAGATAGGGATAATTTTTTATCACCATGGAAAACACTATTTTTCTTAATTAGGTCAAAAGGTTTACACCTATTGATAATGGGCACAATTAATGATCTTTTAACCTTATTTAACCTTAAACCTTAATCTGATGGCTATGCATTGAAGATGATGGCATATTCTTAGTCGTCTTCCAAAATCAATGAATCAGATTTATTGTTCATAACTTTCTTGTTAGGCGTACACCTATTCACAATGGGCACAATTAATAATCTTTTAACCTTACTTAACCTTAAACCCTAATCTAATCTGATGGCTATGCATTGAAGATGCTGACATATTCTTAGTCGTCCTCCAAAATCAATGGATTAGATTTATTGTTCATAACTTTCTTGCATTTAGCAAGGAATCAGTTAACATGTTTACTTTTTAACATTTACCTAATCACATTAAAAAATTACTATACGGGTATGTAATTACCACTTTTGGACATTCACCAACCACCAACCACTTTGCGGCTGTGCTAGTCTATGAATATTCAAAGTACTTCACACTATTATTACACTATTATTAGGGAAGCAATGGATCGACGTAATGAGATAATCAGTGTTGTCAAAAATATATGTAGCACTTTCTACACAATGATTCGACTGAAGAGATTGTTGTAGGCTCTGGAATCTTATCTTATAATTTAAATATGAAAATGAGAGAGCTTTGAACACTAGTTTTCCCTAATAAATCTATGGGAAATGGTAAGTCCAAGGGTTGAGTTTTAATTTCCCCTTGTCCCCACATAGATCTATGCTCATTTGTCTACTAGCATTTTCATAGGAAATACTAGAGCTTGAAGCCCTAATCCTAAAATTTCAAATTTTAAGCCATCTTGATTTAGTGCCATGATCAAGTTACCCAAAACCAATATCATGTCTTGACCTAGATAAGCATATTAACAACTAGTAAAGATAAGCATATTAACAACTAGTAAAGTAAGATAAGAATTAACACTTATGAGAAGCCTCCAAGCAAGTTAGTAGATTATGATTTGGATCGTCAAGCACAAGAAGAGTGAGGAAGCGACCTAGATGATCATATTAACAACTAGTAAAGTAAGATAAGAATTAACACTTATGAGAAGCCTCCAAGCAAGTTAGTAGATAATGATTTGGATCCTCAAGCACAAGAAGAGTGAGGAAGCCTACAAGCAAGTTAGTAGATTATGCTTTGGATCCTCAAGCACAAGAAGAGTGAGGAAGCCTACAAGCAAGTTAGTAGATTATGCTTTGGAAAAATCGCTGGTAGAGCAACAAATATTGAAGGAATCCTTAGAATGCACACTTCACAAAGTGATAAGGAATGCTTGATGACGAGAAGTTTGAGAAATAAAATATGGGGTTTGGTATGTCTGATGGCCAAAGTCCATAGTCGCAAAACTCCTTGACTGGAGTGCAAATTGCTTCTGCGATACTATACACTATCCCAACTGCCACGACCTCTACTGGATCTCAGTTGTTTTCTGATTAACCGATGTATCATATTCTATACACTATCCCAACTGCCACGACCTCTACTGGATCTCAGTTGTTTTCTGATTAACCGATGTATCATATTCTATGACTACGACCTCTACTGGATCTCAGTTGTTTTCTGATTAACCGATGTATCATATTCTATGACTGCATTGAAAGCAGTTGTAACTTGCTGAAATAATCGAAGGATAGGTTTATTTGTATGATCCAAATTGAGATGGCTACTTCCACAACCACTGCTTTGTCGTTTTTAATGTGCTTCTCGAGGCTAATTATTTTCCTATCCTTACCCTTGATTTCGCTGTGCATCTTTTATAGGTTTGCGCTCGAATTCTGACTGAAAACAATATGAGAAACTTCGCCTGGTAGCGAAATCGTGCAAAAGAGAAGCCTTGATTAAATCATGGGAAAACAATGGCTTTTGACAAAAATACTCAATGGACATTCTCTGAACTTTACCGCAATCTACAGAGGTAGTGGATCAATGTTTTTATGGCATATGCAAGAAAAACTAAAGAAATCTGTTAAGGAACGATGCACAATCAATGATGTGTAAAAGTACTTGCTACGGATAAAACAATCCATAAATAGTGAAGCATATACGCAACCCCGAAGTCATTGAAAAATTGTATGCAAAGAAAACACAGTGCTGGATAAAGAGAGATTCTACGGGCAATGTAAGATAGTGGATATTGTTGCTTGCTTCTTCTCCAGCGGTCTCTACCACCTATATATGATGCCTTTGTTTTTGCTTCTGCCGTATTCTCCGCTGGTCTGCCTGAGGATTGGTGATTTGTGACGGGGTTAGGGCCTTGGTTTCTTTTCATTATAGCCGCGTCCATTACGAGCCCAACTACTGAGCTCCAAACTGGAGGTTTTGCACGCCCCTGTGCAACAAAATCATTTCCCAAAATCTGACCTCTAACCTGCTCAATCTTCTTGACCAGAATGTTGCTTTCTGTATGCTCCTAGTACTTACTGCGCAGATAGGTAACTTGAGGTGTTTTCACTGTTTCGGAGCTCCATGAAACTGGTTCAAATGATTGATGAATGAGCTGTTCCAAGCTTGCTTCCTTTCTCGCTGCACGCCACCTTTAAGGACAGCGGTACGCCCTCCAGGTCTTACTAGAAGTATATGAAAGCTACCTCGTAGATGAATAACAACTGCACCCGACAAAGAGAATATTGATCCTGGAGAGTATAGTGAATATTGTTGCTTGATGAATAACAACTGCGCCCGACAAAGAGAATATTGATCCTGGGGCAATCAGATGACAAAACAAAATTACTGAAAAAGAACAACTGGTCTGCCTAACCAGAGCAACGATTTGTTATGTCCATAGAAAAACAAAAACGTAGCCACAAATGAACCCGGATAGGCAATTTAGAATTTTTTTTTTAAATTCTTCAGAATTAGCGAGTATCTATTAAATTTGTTCATACTTAATACAATTCCTAACTTTAACATAATTCTTCAAACAAAAATTTAATTGAAATAAATTTATTTATACTTTTTTTGTTTGTTAATTTGAACTGGTGAATTTAACAACAAGGAGTGGCTTAACAACACACTCTGTGACCAACTATCCTACCTCAAGGACTAATTTATTCATACTTAATACAAACCCTAATCTTAACATAATTAATCAAATATATATAATTCCATTCAAATGAAATAATAATGTACTATAAATAAAACTATACAATAAAATCCAAGCTACACATTTGAACCTTATATTTTTGGGTGAATGGTGCAACCTTAATGGTGCCTTACTGGCCTGTTAAGAAAGCTACACAGTAAATCTTAAAAAAAAAAGGTACATCAGAACAATATAAATACCATGTATTCAAGTATATCAGAGATTCATATCAACTCAATGCATATGGTTTTATGTTCAATCAAAATCAACTCAATGCATTCGGTTTTATGTATTATTGAAGGATATTGATTTACATGGACTCAATGCATTTGATTTTATGTATTATGTATTGATAATATTTTTGTGATATATACATTTTTTTCTTATATTTTTGCTGAAATGTTGTAAGTTCAGATAACTAAAATATTTGTATTATATATAATACATATAACATATGTATTTTTGTAATATATGTATTTTTCTTATATTTTTGAGTGAATGATGCAAGTCACAAAGCTACAGAATACATTTTCAAATAATCATCAATAACAATATAAATATCATGTTTTTAGAATGTTAAAGACCAATTAACAAAGTAAGTGGCCTTCAAATCATCAATAACAATATAAATATAATAAACAATATTATAAATACACTTTAATCATATATTCAATCAATAATATAAATATTATATATAATAATTTAAGGATATGAGAGAGATTCACATTAACTAGGTAGGTTAGCTAGAGTAGTTAAGTGTTGAATTGTAAGGACGAAGTCTTATTGGTAGTGAATGCCTTTATAACTAGTATAACCTTATCATTAAATATGGTGGAGGCATCATTAATTTTTGAAAGGTAAAAAATGACAATTAATATTCCAATAAAATCATAACAATAAAATTTAAAGCTAAAAAATTTCAAGCATTAAAATAAACCTAAAAATTAAACATTTAAATAAAAAACATTAAAGGTGAAAATTTGAACTCACCAATAATTTTAACCTGAAAAATTGAAACATTAAATTTTTTGAACTTCTATTTACCTCTGTTTTGTTCATAGTTTATAGCTTGCTTTGAAATTTTTTCATCATAGTAGAGGTATCCTTGGATTTAAGAAGCTGGTTTAAAAGAATTATAACTAGCACAACCACTCAAAATCGTGGCTCATGAACAAGGTGCGGACAGAAAATGAAATAGAAAATGAAATGCACATCCAGAAAATGAAACAGAAAATGAAACGCACATCCAAAAAATGAAACACATAACCAGAAAATGAGCATTTATAGACAGCACAACCAACTTGCTAAATCCAACATCTTCAATTGTTAGCCATCAAATTAGAATTTTAAATTAAAAAATAATTAATTGTGCTCATTTTCAATAAGTGTACACATTTTCAAAATAATTATCTAAATTTAAGTGTGATGTTTTTTTTGAAGAGTTTAAAATAATTAAAATTGATAACAATTAAATTTTTTTAATTATTTACAATGACTAAAATCCTAAAACAATTTCTAAAAATTAGCATACTCAATTTCTAAATACCTATTCAACAAACATTTGGCCCGGTTTACATAGCCTAGCAAAGAAAATAACCATCCAAAACAAAAACACACCCAAGTGTTATAGGCACAACCATGGCCGAGCAACATTAAATTGAATGTCTGGCCGTTTGTATCTTCTATGCATTAGCCACCTATTAAACTACATGTTTCACCATTGTTTTCTCATAGAGTATGGAAATAGAAGAACACATATGGTGCCTATATTAATGGTTAAGAATGAGTGGGTTTAATGGTTAAGAACATGTGTTGCCTCTTAAGAGGGCATAGCTTCAAATCCAGAGGAGGTAGGGTATGTATACCTTCGTAGACTTTACTGGTCAAATTGCTGGGTGGAGAGGAGTCCCTTGTCCCACAAACAAGAGGATCTGATACACCAAATTTGGTGTGTTGACTTGGCCGTGACCTTAAAAATAAAGTATTATTATTATTATATAATATAAGTTAAGATCACATAATCAACAAACAAAGTGATATATTAACAAAGACAGGTGATTATGGTTAGGATTAAAAACACACGCTGGTATGCATAGGCATGCACAAGTAAAATCCCATGGAGAGAAGGTGGAACACTCACCAGCTAGCAAGTAAAAACTCACGCAGCTCGTAAAGAAGGTGGAGCACTCACCTACGGAGCCCCACTCAGAGACAGACGGACACTTGGTAAAATGAATGACAGGCAGAGCTAGAAAGTAAAAACGCACGGAGATGGGAAAGAAGGTGGAGCACTCAGCTAGGGAGCCCTACTCACATAAGAACAAACACTTGGTAAAACGAAGAGGACCATGTCCTCGTAAAAAACCTAAATGCGATAAAAAAAAAAAAAAAATTTGAATCATAGTAAAAAAAACTAAAACACTAAAGTTAGTAAAATACATTGATTTAATGTGAATCTTCATTGTTATGCTAATCATTTTAATCATTTTTTGTGTGTAATGATAAATAAACATTTTTGTCATACAAGAAAGTTAATGCTTGAAATTATAATCTTTCATTTAATGTGAAAACTAAAAATATTTTGAACATATAAAAACTCATTTTTGATTAAAATCCCATTAATTTTGACCATTTCCAATAAGTATATACTTATATATTATTAGACTTCACTTAATATTATGTAAATCAAAAATTTTGAGTAACTAAAATATTGGAAATAATGCTTACATTAATAATTAATTGAAGTATGTTTGAGTTTGTTGAGAAATTTTCTCAATAAAGGTTTCCAAGTTTTATGAGCAATTGTATTTTCTAAGTTAGTATCAGAAAAATGTTCTG
Source organism: Picea glauca (assembly GCA_000966675.3). Taxonomy (NCBI): domain Eukaryota; kingdom Viridiplantae; phylum Streptophyta; class Pinopsida; order Pinales; family Pinaceae; genus Picea; species Picea glauca. The sequence goes on along the minus strand of JZKD02S1734323.1, from coordinate 457,355 downwards.
GACTTAACTCCCTTATGGGAGGGCCCCAAGTAGAATAGATTGTTGTGTGAGTTTTAGAGTGTTTGTTTGAGCGTGAATATTTCTGTAATTGTGACATAGATCCGATGTCATGAAGAGAAGCCTAACAACTATGAAGGTACAAGAAAAAGAGCCACGATTTAATATTTAATATTTGAATCGTGAATGGTTAAAGGAGAATCAAGTTATATATTCACCGTCTAACAAATTTAAGAGCCCTTGTCCAAGAATAATTCCGCGAGGTAGAAGGTCGATGCAACTGCCAATTAGAGTTATAATTGTCGCGTGAAAGGAAAAACAAGAACAACTGAGGAATACATTGAAAGAAAGAGGTGAAGAAATCCTTGTTAATTTCCCTCGTCTTGTTGATGATATATTTAGGTGATGAATGAGTCTGTGAAAGGAAAAACAAGAACAACTGAGGAATACATTGAAAGAAAGAGTTGAAGAAATCCTTGTTAATTTCCCTCATCTTGTTGATGATATATTCAGGTGATGAATGAGTCTATTCCAACATCCTGTGGGCCACCGCTTTCACATTTGTTCAGAAGCATCAATTAAAATTAAAAATCGTGCCTTCAATTTTTATGAGATGGAATTGGAGTAGTCTCATACTCGAATTCAACGTGAGCAATTGGATCCTTGGCAGTGAATCTTCATTTATTTCATCTTCAACATCATCGAAATCTGCAACAACTAGTACAAGTACAAGTGAATTTTCATTTTTCTTCATTTTCTAGTTTGACTCAATGAGACAACAGTGGAAACACTCATGCATAATAAAAAACAATAGTAATTAATGGTATATTGTATGATTAATTTTTGAACACATTTAGTATTTAGATCACTTTCCTAGAATCTTAGCAACTAACGGATAGCCAAAAGCCAAATATGTGACAGATAGTGGTAGGTTCACAGAGTGGTTTATTACTTGACAACTTTTATCGCGGAAGCCTTGACGAATTGTTGATCTTGCAAGTTCGTTAATGATGGTCAAAAACTGAAGCTCGAGAGTGTGAAGAAGAGAAGAGTGAAAACCAGGAAATTCAGAGTGAGTGTAAGTACTGAGGAAGATCGATGTGTCTTATATAAATGCAGAGTTTTGTAAAGAACATTATGTAATTGTGATCAATGTTGTAATAACTTTAATGTAAGCATTAAGGAAGGGTATTGGAAATATTGCTTACATTAGTAATTAGTTGGAGTCTCTCTGAGTTTGTTGAGAAATTTGCTCAATAAACTTTTGGAGGTTTAGAATAAATTGGATCTCACAACAAATTCATAAATGTATTTATATTATGTAATGAAAAATAAGTTTTGTGAAAAAATATTTTCTAAGTTAAAAACATTCATTTTCTAGTTTGACTCAATGAGACAACAGTGGAAACACTCATGCATAATAAAAAACAATAGTAATTAATGGTATATTGTATGATCAATTTTTGAACACATTTAGTATTTAGATCACTTTCCTAGAATCTTAGCAACTAACGGATAGCCAAAAGCCAAATATGTGACAGAAGTAGGTTCACAGAGTGGTTTATTACTTGACAACTTTTATCGCGGAAGCCTTGACGAATTGTTGATCTTGCAAGTTTGTTAATGATGGTCAGAAACTGAAGCTCGAGAGTGTGAAGAAGAGAAGAGTGAAAACCAGGAAATTCAGAGTGAGTGTAAGTACTGAGGAAGATCAATGTGTCTTATATAAATGCAGAGTTTTGTAAAGAACATTATGTAATTGTGATCAATGTTGTAATAACTTTAATGTAAGCATTAAGGAAGGGTATTGGAAATAATGCTTACATTAGTAATTAGTTGGAGTCTCTCTGAGTTTGTTGAGAAATTTGCTCAATAAACTTTTGGAGGTTTAGAATAAATTGGATCTCACAACAAATCCATAAATGTATTTATATTATGTAATGAAAAATAAGTTTTGTCAAAAAATATTTTCTAAGTTAAAAACAGCTAATAATGGATTAATAATGATACATTACCAATGTATGTCCTTCAAAATCAAATAATTACGCCTATAGCAGTTCCTCTTATTGGAATTGATGAATTAATCAATCTTTTAATCATAAATTTTAATCTTATGGCTAATAATGAAAGATGCTGGCATATTCTTAGTGTAGTCTCAAATCAATGCATCAGATTTTCAGAAATTAACTTCCTCTTATTTATAAATATTTACGTTTATGTGTTTACTTTTTCACATTTACCTAATATGATTAAAAAATTACATGGTGATCATCAAATTGACAAATTATGAGATTAACAATTGATTATGCTTATGATAGTGTAGTCGTGGAATGTCGGGCTCCATTTGGCTAGAATGGCAGGTGTGTGCGTTGTGGAAGACGACACATTCGATTCCTCTACCTTTACGGATCTCCTGCAATTAATTTCTGTTTCAAAACAACATATGGTGCATTCTAGAAGGATGGCCATTCGATTCCTTTACCTTCACGGATCTCATGCGATTAATTTATGTTTCAAATTTTGGTTGGTTCTGCGGATGTTTTGGTTGGTTGCGTAGAAATTGAATTTCCTCAGGTTTGCGTATGTGTCTTCCAGCGAAAACAGTTTGTATTAAGTGGATGTGATGAGAAAGTAGTGTTAATGGTTGATAGTGATGTCTGTCTCTCTACTCGCATGTGGAAGTTGAAGGAAGGGCCAGGCGCTCCGGAATGGTGTGGACCGAGTACGATCTCGAGGCAAGAATGCCCTAACTTTGATACGGTGGGACCAAATAGCAGAGGATGGACGATGATGTTCAATAAGAAATGGAAAATATCACTGTGCAGCAAATAGCAACTGATTTACGATGATGTTCAATAACAAATGGAAAATATCACTGTGCAATCCAAAGAGAAATTAATAAGGTGTATCCGAGTCTTTTTGTCAGCCTTCGAATCCAACAACGTCTCTTGGCCCTAGGCAGCAGAGAATCTAATTGATAAGGACGCAGAGGCATTTAGCCTTCAGTTATTTATTTTGATCATAAATTTGGTTGGTTATTTTGTATCAGGCTCTTGAATGCCAGGATTCTAGACGAGATTCTCCAATTTCTCTTTCAAAAATTTGTAGCTATTGCAAATAATTTTTTAGTGTTATGTCTCTTACTTTATCTCCCAGTTCTAAGCCGTTTTAATTTAGGGTTCTTTGGGAATATGTAAGATTGATTTCGTTGGGTGTTAAGAGATATAAATGTAACTAATAAGACTTTATTGTTATTATTAATAATTTTGCGTATAGATGTCCCTCATATGGAATTGATGAATTAATCAATCTTTTAATCATAATTTTAATTCCTCTATCCATTAGATTCCTTTACAATCAGGGATTCCTTTACCTTCACAGATCTCCTGCTATTAATTTCTGTTTCAAATTTTGGTTGGTTCTTGCCATTTTTTCTTTTTAATTTTGGGACGGGAAGCCCAGCGATGGGGAATTCAAGTGCAATACAACCATAGGTTCTTTAAAAACATGAAAACTAAATTGAAAAAAATCAAATTGCTTAAAATTTTGATATTTCATGAAAATATTTCCCATGTCAAATTCTCTGTTAACCTATAACGCATGTACACTGTTTGAATATTAAAGGTTGCTTTTGTTATTTGAAACGCGTCGGCCCAATCCTGCAAATTCAGCAAGAAATATAATATATAATTATAATGCTTTTTTATTTTAAAGCAGTCTGTTTTATCGTGCAAATTTCTCAATTATATTTAGGGTTTAGGTTATTTTGCAGGCATAACTATAGCTATTTATTTGCGGCATCACTCACAATTATTATTAGTGAAGATGCGTATTAAATCATAAGTATAATTATTCAGCATCACTTACAATTATTATTGGTGAAGATGTTTATTAAATCATAATGAGTTTGATAAGTATTTTTTAAATTCTTTAATAATATGAAATTTAGATTTGTGTTATATTTTTTATATTTTTTATTAATTTATTTTAATATATTTGATTTTATATAATAAATTATAATTTTTTATTATAATAAATATATTTTTATTTTTATTATAATTATGATAGTTAATTTTGTTATTAAGAAGATGATATATGTTTTGTTTAGAGTATAGATAGGTTTAATTAAACATATTTGGGAGTGGATTATTTTTAAAATAATGGTTTTAAATTTATCATCGTTTTGTTAAAATCTAAAAATTGATTAAATACAATCTTTCAAAATAAATAATAAAATTTATGAAATTCATTATAAAAATTATAGAAAATCTTTGGAAATCAATAATAAAATTATTCATAGAAAATCTTGGGAAATCAATAATAAAGACATTAAAAAATCAATAATAAAAACATTCAAACAAATATGTAGTGATAACGACTCTCCCCCTACTCAAAGGGTATGATGATGGAGTAATAATACATTGAAGGCAAGCTAGGCTACAATAGGAGAAATGCACTATGACTACTGAGCAATGAGACTTTGAAGTCAAGCTAAGTGATAATAAGTAAAATGTACTTATAATAAAGAGACTTTGAAGGCAAGCTAAGGAAAAATGTAGTTATGATAATGCCACCTTTGAGACATATGGAAATTTATGGTTGCAATCTTCCTTATCAATAATTTAGTATGTCACTCACAAATATTAATATTATTGGTCAAGATGAATATTAAGTGAGAATGAGTTGAAGGATGTTTTTTTTAATTTTATAATGATATGAAATTTTGATTATGTCACTCGTAATTATTATGGGTGAAGATACATACAATGAGTTTGAGGATTTGTTTTTAATTCTATAATAATATGAAATTTTGATTAGTGGGCTATTTTTTCAATTTATTGTTTTCTTTGCATTTATATATTTTATTAATTATTTTTTAATATGTTTGATTTTATATAATAAATTCTATTTTTTTATTAATTTTTTATCAAAATTAATTAATATTATATTATGAATAAAATTTAGATTATATTATCTAAAATTATATTATATAGAGATTTAATTTATGTGTATTTAATCATGGTTTATATTATCTCTATATATTAAAGGGAAAATAAATGCAATTATAACATAGAAATGAAGTTATAACAATGATACTTTGAGAAATGTAGCTATGATAATGTTGAATAAATGCAATTATAACATAGAAATGAGGTTATAATAATGATACTTTGAGAAATGTAGTTATGATAATGTTGGTTTTTCGAACTTATTGAAATCTATTATTAAAAGCTTGATTATTAATAATTTAGTATGTCACTCACAATTATTATTGATGAATATCCATATTAAATGAGAATGAGTTAGAGGAGTTTTTTTTTGAAATTTTATAATAATGTGAAAGTGAGATTAATATGATATTTTTCAATTAATTATAATTAATTATTTTTAGATTAGTGTGATATTTTTTCAATTAATTATTTTATTTGAATCTATATTTTGTAATTATTATGTGTCGAACAAAGTAACTTTGCAATCTACCAAACATAGTAACGTCACAATGTGATGAACATATACGGACGTCACATTGTGATGAACATAAAGAGACGTTGTATTTCGACGAACATAGCCTTGTCATTATAATATGACGAACATAACCCTCTCCTCGCAAACATAGTAATGTCGCAATGTGAAAAACATATACATATGTTACAATGTGATGGGCATAGCCCTTTAGTCACAATGTGATGAACATAAATGGATGTCGTAATGTGATGAAAATAGTAATGTCGAAATTTGACGAACATATACGGACGTCATAATGTGATGATTATAATCTTGTCGTTGCAATGTGATGAACAAAAAAACGATCTTCAATATTCTAATCGATTTCTTTCAATCAAAATCATATTCGCCTAGAAGTCTCGAATCGATCACCTCCATCTATCTGCCTACAACAACCATTGAAAGCATCCATGCAGGCAAGTAATAATTATCGAAATCAGTCGGCTTAGTGTAGTTCTTCCACCCTTCGATAATTTGGAGAACCGCCGTTATGAAGCTGTAGACATTGCTATTTTCAGTGATCGTGCAATCCAGAAAAACCACTATTCTGAAGCTCTAGACATCGCTCTTTTCAGTGATCGTGCAATCCAGAAGCTACTCTTGGGTGAGGTAATCAGGAGTGCCTCTAACAGACAATTATAAATACATACATGCATTATACGAGGACCAGACAGCCCAAGAACGCAAGGAGAATTACATAATGACAGGCCCAAGAACGCGAGGGGAATTAGAAAAGAACCTTAAAAAATGAAACGACTAGGGAATGGAGATAGGGAAATGTCAAATGGAAACAACTAGAGAACGGACGGAATTATGGAGACTGTTAATCAATCCTAAAGAGGATAACACGTTTAATTTGCAAAGATGTTTAATTTTCCATGGCACACTTCACACACGTTTCCCGCTTAACAAATCCTACTACTAATTTAATCACAAATAAATGGAATATTTGTTAATCAAATAAATTTGGCAATTAGCTAGTCAACACAATAATTTCTGTAATTTCTTAATATGATTAAGTAAATGTGAAAAAGTAAACACATAAAAGTATGCTTTTATAAAAGCAAGGAAGTTAATGGTTGAAATCACAATCATTCATTTATTGTGATGACCAATAATATTCCATCCATATTTAATCATGTCCATAAAAAAATATTAAAGATCAAAAACTTATTAGATGTGCTCATTCCCAATAGATATACCTCTATCCACTTAATGAACTTTAAAAACCGTGAAAATTATGTTAATATTCCTACCTATTGTTCAATCCAGATGAAGCCAAGAATCAAATGAAGAGAATGAGCTACTTCTGGCCTTAAATGGATTAATAATGAAGATTTTATGGAGTATATAAAATGATAATGGAAGGAAAATGAGCTGAGAGAGAAAAGGCGAAATAATAAAATGAAAAATTCAGTGCTTGGGTCAAATGATGCCAGAGGAAGCTGAAATGCTTCAGTAGAGAGTCAAATCGTTGTAGGGAAAGGTCAACCTCGCTCGAGTGAGTGAGATTACATTGAAGCGATTTAGTTTAATGGAAAAATCGCTTAAGGGGATACTTTAATGGATGGAAAGTGAGAATAACCCCTACAATGATTTGGTTTGAAGAGAAATTTTCTCAAGTGGTGGGAAAATTTGACTTTCCATAGATGGGAATAAACCTTACAACGATTTTCTCGTAGAGTAAATTCTCCCTAAGGGATTTCCAAATGCACTGGGACGAAGAAAAGGAAAGATATCCGTTTATCACCTCAGGGATTCACCCCAGGAGTTAACCTGACTTGTCGAGGTGGATGAAATTCAAGAAATTTGCCCGGATGACCTCCACAATCCTCGAGTCCCAATATCTATAGTAACAATTTCATTGCATGCATTAATGAACCATGACTATGACAAATCACTTGTACTTTTCTTGTATCTCTTTGTGTAATCACTTCACAACAATAACAATCTAAGGTGCAACTCAATTGAAGAAAATTTCCTCTATAAGCTATGAAGCTTGGAAACAAAGTTGTCTATCATGCAATGTACCCAACAATTTAGACACGTATAAAGCTCGTCCTCGATGAGAGCTATATGGGACATGGTTTGGCATGGTTGCAGGATCATTTCCAGCTACATCTTTTACAGGTAGGCCTCTCAGCAATGGAAAACAACACGATATGTAGCATGATGGGTTACAAACATTGAATTATCTAGATGTAACGATGATATATCAAGAGATTAACGACAAGAGAATGGTGGAACCTCATGCTAAAGAAAAAACACACGCTAAAAGAAAAAACCCACTAGTTTGCAGGAGACACCAAGTCACATTTTCTTGGTTGATGGAGATAAAAATTATCATTGATGTTTATGCAACTGAGATGACATTGACGTCGATGGTGTTTATGCAGTCCATATGCTAACACCAAGAAAATTGGGCTCACCTGTGAGATGAAAATTGTAGGAATTTGATGAAATTGCATCCATGGTCTTTGTCTTTGATCTAGGTGCTTTAGGATATGCTTAAACTATTGATTCTAAGTGAGCATAGGAATATAGGTGTAATGTTTCCCAAATTTACCATATATATATATATATATATATATATATATTGTTTTCTTAGGGACATTAAATCTCTTTCTCTTTGAACAACTTATCTCGAAAGGCCTATTGTTACTATAAGTAGGTATTTATCATCACTATTTACTTTTTCAAGGTTTATGTTTCCAGTTATTGACACAAATTAATTATCATTATAACAAAATTTATCTCTAGTTCTTTCCTACTGCACACAAGTCATATACTTAAAGGGTCAAGGTAACTTCACTGTACCTAGCTTCTAAGATTCCCAACATATCTAACATAAGCGTAATGGTTAGTAAAGTACCACTATTCATTATGATCATTTCCGAATATCTATATATAAATATATACATGTATTAATGTTATATTTACAGAGTAAGAAACCCACTCGAATTACATAACATCCTTAAGTGTAGACAGTAGCCATGTCATACAGGTCTAAACAATGTGGAGTCAAAATCGTAGCATTTCATGCTTAAAGAAAAAAGGTTTAGTGCATCTATCGCATACTTGAAACCTTCTGACTCTGCGCGCTTCTCAGTTTACGAGCGCTAACTCATCTTCACTAGCCCCTTCATTCATATGCCCTTCTTTCCTTTTCCACGTGCCTCCCTAGACTCCCTCGATCTTTCGAAACGTAGCTCCCCTCTAGATCAACGACTATCGTTGACTCCTCCTTTCCGACCTCCAGGAGTTTCAACTCTCAACTCTACTCTTCTCTGCATGACGATATCCCAGAGTGGAGGATATATTGCCACCTGTCCCCTTGAATCCACAGCTAGGGTCTCCTACATGGATCCATCCTTCGGGGATCTCAAATATCAAGTCCCTTTTTCCTTCTCCTTAAATTACGTGGAATCCTGCCAAGTGTCCACTTAAATCAGAACACCTAGAATTTCTTCGGGTCTTTTACCGGAGTCCACAGATCTTTGCCACGTCTCCTCTACGTATCTAATGACTCAGATTCACTTCGGGTGATCTAACGACTCAGATCTGTTGCGCTTCTCTGGACTTCTAAGATCTCAAATCTCAATCTCTTGCCCTGCTGACTAGCTATATCCCAAAGTTCTAGATCTAGTGCCACGTGCCCTCTTTCACATTAATGGTTCTCGTCGTTTCTAGGAATCTGGACTTTGGCGATTTCAAGTTTCAACAACCACGAGTGTCCAGAGTGAATCTTTCAAGAGTCCACAATCTGGTGACACCTGTCCAACCTAGATCGACGACTAACTTTCGGTCCGGCTATTTGGGCTTTGACTGTTTTAGTTCTCAAACTAAAAACTCCAAAGTAACTCTCTCCAGAGCTCCCGATCTGGTGACAAGTGTCCCCTTGCATATCAATGAATCTCAGCTCTTCGACTCCCTAGGCTATGACTGTTCTAACACTTCAACTTCCGCCTCCTTCTGGATCTCCCGACCTGTTGACACATATCTTTTCTGGATCCAATGATCCAGACTCTCTTTTTTCAAATCAATATTTCACAACTTGCGATTTCCAAGTTAACACTTCGTCCACATCCCCAAATTCCAAAATGCCAACAATTTGGAACGTGCAAATCTGCCGGCTCACGCTTATTTGGATCTAACGGTCCAGATATTCCCTTCGCGCATCAAGACTTCACGTTTAGAAAAGTTGGATGGGTTCTCACTTCCTTTCTTTCGATCCTCGATACCCCAAAATTCTCCCTAGACAATCAACGGTTGAGATCTCTCCTCAATCAACGACTCAGATTAAATCGCAATTTCATGTTTCGTGAATCCTCACGACTCTTCCCTTTGACCTCTTCCCCCCGTGAGTCAGTGAAATGTTGATCTCTTTTCACATGTCCCCTTTTGATGGACGGTCCCAATGATTTTAGTATTTTTCGTTTCAGAGTTTCACAGATTTCACTCTGCTTCTTCCAAATCTTCTGATTTGCAAAACTCCGATAATTCCTTATGACTAACGAGTCCGCTACTTTTCTGAGATCTAACGGCTTGAAATATTTCGGCTTCTCCTGGATGGATCTTAACCCTTGAGCTTCCTTTGATTATCTCAAAATTTATGTGCTCCATCTTTAGACACTTCAACTCTTTAGGACTTAGAAACTTTTCTAAGTGCTACCTCTCGAGATTTAAAACCACTATTCCTCCTGAACTTTGTTTTCGATTTATTTCCTAACTTGGGAGATTTTCAAAACGTTGCAAAGACTACACCTTCCAAATTTCTCTTGCGAGCCTTGTAACTTTAGGTCTCATCCACGTTTATGAAAGCATTGTCCCTCCTAAGCTTTCGTCAATGAAACATGAATTTGGCCTTGCATACACTTTCACTTTGTGTGTAGCTTCGCATTATTCTCTCATGAGCTTCTGAATGTCAAAATTCTCTTGACCTTAACCTTCTTGCAACTGCACTGGATCTAATGACCTAGATTCTATTGAAAAAGATACGGATCTACCCTAGCATAATATTATCTTGGTAGTTTTTATACCAGGCTCCTATAGACAGCTGGTTAAAATTTATCTTCAATCATAAAAGAAAGGATAGAGGGGGAAATCCCTACTGGAGGCGATTTTCCCTAACCAATAGTTATGATCTAAAATGTTATGTAGATTTTGAAGAGTCGCTTAAATAAGGGACCAACTCTGTAAAAGGTAACATGTTTATGTATTTAAGTCCCTGTACATTTGTTCCTGAGATTAAAAAGGAAACGAAACTATAACCCCTTTTTTATAGTTAACATAGTTGGCTAAAGAGGAAATTGTTTACAATAATTGAAACATAGCTTTTTGTATAATAGATGTTCATATAGCTCAGAGAATCCGTATATGTAACAACACATATACATATATAGTCCAATTTTGATATTCGTTCGAACTTCCATTTGGTAATTGTACAATTTAAACATTCCTTAATATCAGTCACAAATCGATCCATTAATTGTTTTCTATTGTAGACCATAGATTATATCACAGGGATAGGAAACTTTCACACTTTCATCAACACCAATACATACAACAGTTTTCTTAGCTCTACTCAAGAAACTTCCATACATTTATCAATGGTTAGCACATACAATAGTCTTCCTTGACTCTACTCAATGCATAATTCAACTGTAAAGGCCTAATCAATAATTCATTTCCTTATACCCAACAAGCAGATGTATTCTATTAGTCATTCATCCATAGAACATTTAACCAGAACTAAGTAAATACATTCTACCAATTATTAATAAACAAAACGATCAACCAGGGAAGAGTAGAAGAACATATCTGAACAAATTGTTGGGAAAACAAATGGAACAACCAAGTTCCATCCAACCATAGAACAAAACAACCAAATTACTTTTTCCGTTCACCCCCTAGCCTGACCATGAATCCATGAGGGTGAACCTCGAACTCCTCTTTCTCTACCGTCCTCTTTCAGATCCCAATTCTCCTTGACTCACACTCATAAATAATGCTCATAACAACAAGTCGGTCTTTTTTCAGATTGGAAGTTCTCCTTGCCTCACACTCAGAATTAGTTCTCGTAACAACAAGTTCGTCTTTTCCCAACATACTAGGTAGCATCCTGCCTCCTCCCATATGCTATATATGCAAAATCTTCTTGTGTCTAAGTCTTTTCCCCTTGGGAAGTTTCGTAGATTTACAAATCCATGATTTTCAGGGGCTGCCAATGGTGAAATTCCATATTTTCTACTTGTAAAATTCATCCCTGAGGTAATTCAAGCCTGTTCCCCACTCATGGAGTCATGGTCAGTTGATTTCAACCTAGCTGTTCCATTTGTCTCTCAGCAATAAATATATAAATTATTTGTCTCTTACAAGTGTCATAGTCAAAGAGTTAGTTGGGAAAATCAAATCTTTTCCCAACCAATCACAATAATTAATTACAATTAACTAAATTCCCAATTCGGAATTTCCATAAATGGAAATAATTTTTCAAATTTGAATTTTCCAAAAACAGAAATAAATTCCCAAGTATTTTCAGTCTTCCAAAATAATTTATTTTTGGGGATATTACATCCATTCCCCCTTCAGTACAACGTTTTCCTCAGTGTTCTTTCCTTTCTCGGAATAGGGTTCAATAAGATTTCTGCAAATCTTCCTCCAATTCCCAAGTAGCCTCCTCAGGACTAAAGTGCTTCCATTGCACTTTTACCTGGGAGACTCTATTCCGTAGTGCTATTTCTCTCCTCTCTAGAATGCACAAAGGTTCCTCTTGGAACACGCCTTCTGGTTCCACCCGCACCATGTTCCAATCGATCATGTGAGTAGGATCATGAACATAATTTTTTAACAAAGAAACTTGAAATATATTTTGAATTTTTAGATTTGTAGGAAGTGCAAGTTGATATGCCATGGGTCCAATTCGAGCTAATATCTCCAAAGGGCCACATAACCTGGGTGACAACTTGGCACATCTTCCTAGATTTAATGAAATTCTTCTTTCTTTGACTTTTAAATACACGTGGTCTCCAACTCGAAATTCTTGGGGTCTTGTTTTCAGGTCCGCATAACTTTTCTGTCGGTCCTGTGCCTCTTTTAAATTCTATTGTACTTTTCTTACCTTACTCTCCATTTCCTGGATCATTTCTTGTCCCACCATGAGTCTGTCAAATGGGTTATCCCAGCTAATCGGAGTTGTACACTTTCTGTCGTGCAATACTTCGAAGGGGCTCATCTTAGCCGATGTCTAGTAACCATTATTGTATGCAAATTCCACCAAGTGAAAGTAGTATTCCCACTTGGTTTCATCCTTACGTACATTTATAGCATATCTTCTACTATTTTGTTTGTTCGTTCAGTCTGTCCATCTGTTTGTGGATGATAGCTTGTGCTAAAATTCAAGTTAGTATTCAACCCTGCAAACAATTCTTTCCAGAAAGTAGATGTAAATTTTACGTCTCTATCCAAAATCACCATTTTTGGAATACCATGCAGTCTAAAAATTTCCTTCATGAATATTTTAGCGATGTTAATAGCTTTAAAAGTAGACTTTACATGAATAAAGTGTGCAGACTTACTAAGATTATCGATTACTACCATAATTGAATCATTCTGTTTTTGAGTTCTAGGCAACTCTGTAATAAAATCCAGTGATATAGTCTCCCATTTCCATTCCAACATAGGTAGAGGTTGCAACAGACTGGCTAGATGTTGGTGTTCAACTTTCACTTGTTGACAATCTTGGCACTTAGATAAGTATTATGTTGTCTCGCCTTTCATATTAGGCCAATAAAATAACTTCCTTAGTGCTGTTACCATTTTTTGGTATCCGGGATGATCAAAATATGGTTTATTGTGTACTTCATCCAAAATAGTTGACTTTAATTCAACAAAATATGGTATGTATAATCTGTTTTTAAATCTTAGAAGACCATTTCTGTCCAAACTCAAATTTGTTTTGTCTAAATTTTCTACATTATTTCGTAAATCTGCCACTGTTTTAATTTAATTTTCATCATTATTACTTGCATCCCTTATCCTCTGCTCAAGATCGCTTTCAACCTTGCTAATGTTTATTTCAAACAACTCACGAATTCTTCTACTTAAAGCATCAACCACCTTATTTTCCTTACCCTTGATGTGTCTTACCTCGAAGTCAAATTTTCTCAAGAAGGCCAACCACCTTGCTTTCCTTGCATTGAGGTCTGGTTGACTAAACAAAAATTTCACACCACTATTATTAGTCAATAACATAAATTTTCTACCCATTATATAGTGTCGCCACATCTTTAAAGCGTGTATTACAATGACTAACTCTAATTCATGAGTTGTGTAGTTTCATTCATTCTCTTTTAGTTTTCAGGACTCATAACAAATAACATGCCCTTCTTGAGTTAGGACACCTCCCAAACTTTCTTTACTCGCATCCACATAGACTGTGAAGTCTTTGTCTAGATATACTACCTTTAAAATGGGTGAGGTTGTTAACAATTCCTTTAACTTATTAAAACTGTCCTGACATTTCTGTGACCAGTTAAACTTGGTTCCCTTGTTTTGTAATGATGTGATAGGGTATGCAATCTTGGAGAATCCCTCTATAAATCTGCGGTAATATCTGGTGATTCCCATGAATGACTGGATGTCCGCTACATCCTTAGGGATCAACCATTCCATGATGGCTCTTATTTTCTCAGGGTCGATGACAATACCTTCTTCAGAAATTACATGTCCTAGGTACTGTATTTTATTTTGATAAAAGTCACACTTATCGAATTTAGCATACAGTTTGTGTTTTCTTAAAGTTTGCTGTACTATGCTTAGGTGTTCTTCTTCTGTTTTAAAATACAATAGGATATCATCAATAAATGCCAAAACAAACTTATCCAAGTACTGACTAAAAATGTTGTTCATTAGACACATAAATGTCACTGGTGCGTTAGTGAGTCCAAATGGTATAACAACAAATTCGTAATGTCCATATCTCATTCTGAATGTTGTTTTACTTATGTATTCATATTTTATTCTAACCTGATGATAACCAGATCTTAAATCCAATTTAGAAAAAATCTTTGCCCCACCTACTTGATCGAACAGATCATTGATTCTAGGTAAGGGTTATTTGTTCTTAACAATCATTTTGTTTAATTGTCTATAATCAATGCATAATATTAGAGTTCCTTCTTTCTTTTTAACAAAGACCACTGGTGCTCCCCATGGTGAGACACTTGGCCAATTGTATACCTTGTCCAATAGTTCTTTTAGTTTAATCTTTAATTCTGTTAACTTGGGTAAACTTATTAGGTAAGGTGCCTTAGATATAGGAGCCGAACCAGGCAGTAGGTCGATAGAAAAGTCTATCTCTCTCCTGGGGGGCAATTCATGTATCTCATCAACAAAAACATCTCTAAAATCATGCAAGACGACAAAATCCTCTAAGCTAGGTTTGTTTTCTTTTTCCAACAGATTTGTCACTTAGATAGCATAAATCTGACAACATTTTCTCATGCACTTCTTAAATTGCATTGCTGAAATCTGTCTAACTGAGACTGGTTTTTGTATGCCTTGTACTATCGTAACAATGTCGTTTTCGTCTTTATACTTGAGTGATTTTTAATAACAATCTAAAGTTGATTTATGCCTTTCTAACTAGTCCATCCCGATAATTATATCATAAGACCCTAACGGTAGAATATTCAGATTTATATTTGTGTTTTGATCACCTAAACTGAACTCACAGTCGGAAATAGAATCATATACTTTTCTTTTTGTTCCTGTTGCTAGTTGTACTAGCCAAGATTTCGCATGTCTTGTTTTCTTAAGTTTATTTGAATCCACTACACCAGGAGAAATATAAATCAAAGTAGCTCCTGAGTCAATTAAAACAGAAACATGAGTATTGTTAACTTTACCTTCAACTTCCACTACAGTGGATTGGTGATCATCTTGTTGACCATTCACGACTACATTGATCCTATGTAAGCTTCTACCCACAACTCCCACTG
Source organism: Picea glauca (assembly GCA_000966675.3). Classification (NCBI taxonomy): domain Eukaryota; kingdom Viridiplantae; phylum Streptophyta; class Pinopsida; order Pinales; family Pinaceae; genus Picea; species Picea glauca. Next base: position 441,852 of record JZKD02S1734323.1, on the reverse strand, counting down.
TAGAGGCTTCCTGTAGGTTGTGAAACGTAATCCTAGCTCCAGAATTTAAACGTGGACAATTCCTCCTTAAGTGAAGTTCTCCACATTACCAATGTTTTAACGGTTCTCTGGGGCTGTCCCCAAACTTCTTTGTTCCCAGATTAACTGGTTTACCACCTCCTGGAGTATTCTGGTTATTGGAGTGAAACTCTTTCCTTGGAAAACTCTTTGTTTCATTCTGGAAAGGGGCTGGTTGATATCCCTTCTTCCATTGGTTCATTCGGTCTTGTTTCTGGTCTTTCCAATCCTTGGGAAATTTCGACTGTTGTTTGTATTGGTCGTAACACATTCAGGCCTTCCTGAAAACTTCACTTAAGGATTTGGGGTTATCGAATTTGATTCTTTCCTTATAGGATTGTGGTAAACAACTTAGGAACCACTGGAGTTTTACTTTGTCCTCTTGGAGATAAGGAACGAACCTTAATAATTCTAGGAATTTATTTATCAGGTCATCCATAGTCATTTGACCGAGTCGTAGTTCATAAAACTCCTTGGTTTTTATTTCATAGTAACTTTCAGATAAATACTGTTTCTTAAAGTATTTCTTAAAATATGACCACTCCGTTTGTTTTTCCTTTAGGCCCTTGTCCAACTTTAGGTCCTGCCACCATATGCTTGCCTTTCCTTTCAGATTATAGATGGCCATTCTGAACTTCATATTGCTGGAATAGTTGTAGATCTGGAAATAATTTTTTATGTCTAGTAACCATGCTTCAGCCTCCTCTCCTGTCTTGGATTCCCTGTCAAAGGTGGACGGTTTGATTTTCATAAACTCTCCCTCAAGATGGTCCACATGTTTCCTTTTTCTTCCGGTGGTTGTTTTATCTTCTGCTGATGGTGTAGCTTCGGAAGAGCTATCCCCTTTTTCTCCTTCAGGACCATAATTTTTGGAGGCCCTTTTACTGACCTCTTCTTCCTCATTATTGTACTTTAGGATCTTCTTTGTTACTATGCTACACAGTAGTACTTCATTTATTTCCTGCTGTTCTTGTTGTGCCTTTTTCAGTTTTTCATTGTCTGCTTTGAAAACTTGAAGTTCCACAATGAGATTCCTCATGGTTTCCAGAACCTCAGTAGGTGAACTTCCATCACTGTTATGCCTCAGATATTTAGGAGGTCTTTGTTCAGGATTATCCTTGAGTTTGATATCGACTTCATTATGTGCTTCCATGATCACAATAGACTTTTTTTTTTTCTGTTTGTAACAACAATTGTTTTTGTTATTTTTTTTTTCATAAAACAAAAAACATGTGTTAAGCAAACATTTTTGGAACTGTCTAAGGTCCAAGAGTTGTAACCTTTTCTCTGATACCATATGCAATGTTCCCCAAATTTACCATATAATTTTTTTTTCTTAGGGACATTAAATCTCTTTCTCTTTGAACAACTTATGTCGAAAGGCCTATTGTTATTATAAGTAGGTATTTATCATCACTATTTACTTTTTCAAGGTTTGTGTTTCCAGTTATTGACACAAATTAACTATCATTATAACAAATTTTATCTCTGGTTCTTTTCTACTACACAATAGTCATATACTTAAAGGGTCAAGGTAACTTTGTTGTACCCTAGCCTCTAATATTCCCAACATATCTAACATAAGCGTAATGGTTAGTAAAGTCCCACTAATCATTATGATCATTTCCCAATATCTATATATAAAGATATACACGTATTAACATTAGATTTATAGAGGAATAAGCCCACTCGAATTATATAAGATCCTTAAGTGTAGACAATGGTTGTGTCATACATGTCTAAATGATGTGGAGTCCAAATCATAGAATTGCATGCTTAAATAAAAAAGGTTCATTGCATCTATCGTAGACTTGAAACCTTTTGACTCTGCGCGCTCTGGGCGTTTCTCAGTTTACAGGCGCTAAATCATATTCACTACCCCCTTCATTCATATGCCCTTATTTCCTTTTCCACGTGTCTCCCTATACTCCTTCGATCTGTCGACACGTAGCTCCCCTCTGGATCAACAACTATCGTTGACTCCACCTTTTCGGACTCTGAGAGTTTCAACTATCAACTCTACTCTTCTCTGCGTGACAATCTCCCAGAGTGGTAGATCTATTGCCACTTGTCCCCTTAAATACATGACTAGGGTCTCCTCCACAGATCCGACCTTCGGGGATCTCAAATCTCAAGTCCCTTTTTCCTTCTCCTTAAATTACACGGAATCCTACCACGTGTCCATTTAAATCGGATGACCTAGAATTGCTTCAGGTCTTTTCTTGGAGTCCACAGATCTTCCCCATGTCTCCTCTACGGATATGATGGCTCAGATTCACTTCGAGTGATCTATCGGCTCAGATCTATTCCGCTTCTTCAGACTTCTGAGATCTCAAATCTCAATCGCTCACCCTTGTTGACTGGGTATCTCCCATGGTTCTATATCTGGCACCATGTGCCCTCTTTCACATTGACGGTTATCATCATTTTTGGGACTTCGGCCTTCGGCGATTTCAAGTTTCAATAGCCACGAGTCTCTGGAGTGAATCCTTTCAGAGTCCACGATCATGTGACACCTTTCCAACCTAGATCAATGGCTAACATTCGCTCCGACTGTTCAATATTTGACTGTTTCAATTCTCAAACTAAAAACTCCAGGCTAACTCTCTCTGGAGCTCTTGATCTGGTGACAAGTGTCCCCTCACAGATCGATGACTCTCAAATCTTTGACTCCCCGACCTACGACTATTGTAACACTTCAACTTCCGCCTCTTTATAGATCTCCCAACCCATTGACACGTATCCTTTCTGGATCCAAGGGTCCAGACTCTCCTTTTGCAAATCAGGGTTTCACGACTTGTGATTTCCAAGTTAATACTTTGTCCACATTCCTGACTTCCGAAATTCCGACATTTCGAAATGCCCAAATCCAACTGATTGCGCTTCTTTGGATCTAAAGGTCCAGATCTTCCCTTTGCGCATCGGGACTTTGTGTTTCACTAAGTTTGATGGGTGCTCACTTGATTTCGATCCCTGATACCATGAAATTATCCCTGGAAAATCGACGATCCATATCTCTCCTCAATCAACGACTCAGATTAAATCATGATTTCATGTTTCGTGAATCCTCACGACTCCGCCCTTTGACCTCTCCCCCCTGTGAGTCAGCGAAATGTCGATCTCTTTCGACTTTTCCCCTTTCGATGGATGATCCCAATGATTTTGGGATTTCGCGTTCTGGAGTTTCATAGATTTCACTCTACTTCTTCCAAATCTTATGATTTATGAAACTCCGATAATTCCTCACGGCTAACTAGTACCCCACTTTTCTGAGATCTAACGACTTGAAAGATTTCAGCTTCTCCTGGATGGATCTTAACCCTTGATCTTCCTTCGATTATCTTGAAAATTCTGTGCTCCATATTTAGACACTTCAACTCTTCAGGACTTAGACACCTTTCTAAGTGCTACCTCTCGCGATTTAAAACCACTATTCCTCATGAACTTTGTTTTCTCTTTCTTTCCTAACTTGGGAGATTTTCAAAACGTTGTAAAGACTACACCTTAAAAATTTCTATTGTGAGCACTGTAACTTTAGGTATCGTCTACGTTTCTAAAAGCATTGTCCCTCCTGAGCTTTCATCAATGAAACATGACTTCGGCCCTGCGAACACTTGCGCTCTGTGTGCAGCTTCACACTGTTCTCTCCCGATCTTCTAAATGTGGAAAGTCTCTTGACCTTAACCATCTTGCAACTACACTGGATCTAATGACCCAGATTCTATTGAAAAAGATACAGATCCACCCTAGCATACTATTATCTTGGTATTTTTTATACCAGGCTCCTATAGACAACTTGTTAAAATTTATCTTCAATCCTTAAAGAAAGGGTAGAGGGAGAAATCCCTATGGGAGATGATTTTCCCTAATCAATACTTATGATAACAAATTTTATGTAGAGTTTGAAGACTCGCTTAAATAAGGGACCAACTCTGTAAAAGGTAATAGGTTTATGTATTTAAGTCCCTGAACATTTGTTCCTGAGAGTAAAAAGGAAAAGAAATTGTAAGTCCTTTGTTATAGTTAACATAGTCGGCTAAAGAGGAAATTGCTTACAATAATCAAAACATAGCTTCCTATGTAATAGATGTTCATATCTCTCAGAGAATCCGTATAGGTAACAACACATATACATATATATAGTCCAATTCTGATATTCGTTCGAACTTCCATTTGGTAATTGTACAATTTAAAGATTTCTTAATATCAGTCACATATCGATCCATTAACTGTTTTCTATTGTAGACCATAGATTATATCACAGGGATAGGAAACTTTCACACTTTCATTAACAACAATACCTACAACAATTTTCTTAGCTCTACTCAAGAAACTTCCATACATTTATCAATGGTTAGCACATACAACAGTCGTCCTTGAATCTACTCAATGCATAATTCAAATGTAAAGGCCTAATAAATAATTAATTTCCTTCTACCCAACAAGAAGATGTATTCTATCAGTCATTCATCCATAGAACATTTAACCAGAACTAAGTAAATACATTCTACCACTTATTAATCAACAAAATGATCAACCAGGGAAGAGTAGAAAAACATATCTAAACAAATTGTCGGGACAACAAATGAGACAACCAAGTTGCACCCAACCATAGAACATAACAACCAAATTACTTGTTCCGTTCACCCCCTAGCCTGACCATGAATCCATGAGGGATAATCTCGAACTCCTCTTTCATATCCCAATTCTCCTTGCATCACACTCAGAAATAGTGCTCATAACAGAAAGTTCATCTTTCTTCAGATCATAAGTTCTCCTTGCCTCACACTCAGAATTAGTTCTCATAACAACAAGTCCATCTTTTCCCAGCATACTAGGCAGTGTCTTGCCTCCTCCCATATGCTATATATGCAAAAACATTTTGTGCCTAGGTCTTTTTCCCTTGTGAATTTTCACAACTTTACAAATCCCTGATTTTCAGGGGTTGTCAATGGCCAAATTCCAGATTTTCCACTTGTAAAATTCATCCCTAAGGTAATTCAAGCCTGTTCCCCACTCATGGAGTCATGGTCAGGTGATTTCAACCTAGCTGTTCCATTTGTCTCTTAGCAATACATATATAAATTATTTGTCTCTTACAAGTGTCATAGTCAAAGAGTTAGTTGGGCAAATCAAATCTTTGCCCATTAATTACAATTAACTAAATTCCCAATTCGGAATTGTCATAAATGACAATAATTTTCCAAATTTGAATTTGCCAAAAACGAAAATAAATTCCTAAGTATTTTCAGTCTTCCAAAATAATTTAATTTTGGGGATATTACAACAGGAATATCAATTATGGGAAATTGACGAAATTAGCAGTGATATGAGATGTATTTTTGAAAAATAATGATCAATGTTCCAATTATCTTTATGACAAAATTAGAAATAACACATTTTCTCTTATATTGACTTTGTGTGCAATAGGATATGTTTGCAACAATATGCACTTATTGGAACGTGTAAAAATTCGGTGGGATCGCTCCTTTTTGTTGGTGTTTCTCTCACCATGATACATAATAAGCATGTTCATATGATTGCATTACAACGAACCTATGCCAATTTTCTCGCAATGGGGAGAGATGCATTCATAACTAAAAGAGACATCCTAAACCAAATAAAATAGCTTGATGACCCACTGTATTAGATTCATGAGTATGACTTTGTTAGCATCCTCTATTGGGTGAAAAAGAACAAGGTGGATGTGTTCTTACTAAATAGGGAGCCATGACAACTTGATTAGGTTGTTAGGCATGGGCACACCAACATCCTTGCGATGGATTCTACTTTTTTCACAAACATACAAGGTATTTTGGTTTCTATTTTCCTTATTTACAATGCCAACGTTATTTTTTGTGGTAAAAATTCATGAAAATCTTGTTTATAGAAAAGTTGTTTACTGGGATGACATTATTTATTTGTTATATGAATTCATGGAATTCTTAACTCTAGGGGTCATAGTTTCTATACTAGTGTTATTGTTCAAGGGGATTTATTTACCAGTATGGAATTATTATGTATAATGAATTCGTGAACTGCTTGTTTCTAGTGGCCTAATTTACTAGACAATGTTATTGTTTTGTAATTTGAATTCATGAAATGCTTGTCTAAAGAAATATTGTTTTGAAATCAATATTCACGAAATCATTGTTTCTAATGGCCTTATTGACCACACCAAAGTTGTATATTTGTAATACTGTATTAAGGAAATCTTATGTGTGGTGGTGTCCTTTGTACACCATTCCGGATTTCAACACACATCAAAATGACATTCTTGTCTATTTGGTCATATCAAATAATGTAGCATGGGAAACAATTGTGAGATGGTTGCAAGCATTTCACCAACGTGTTTTGACTTCCTGTCCCACATGGAAATATTCATCATTTCTTGTGGATGATGCCCTTGCAAAGATCCAAGCAATAGGGTGTGCAGATCCCTTAATTTCTCTTTCCTTCATTTCATTGTGTATTTATTTAACTATGGGTTGTTCACCTAAATATTGTTCATCCACATTCATCCATAGTGATTTATTTATGGGAAAATATCCTACAATAGTGGGCTATACTACAACATACCAATGATAGTACAAAAACAAATCCCTAAAAATAAAATGCAACAAAGATACAATACCTGATTTCAAAATCAATAACTAAATATGAAGAAGAAGGGAAAGATTGACCTACCCGGAGTCCTACAGTTGATATCATTCCCGATTTCTAGAGTCCTACAGGTAGTTATACTAATAACTATCTGTTAGTCTAATGAGATATAACAATAATATCTCAACAACTGATATTCTACGAAATATGTATGAAAAGATTGCAAACAAAATCTTACAAATACAACATATTTCGAATGAAAGAGTTTCTATATTTGTTTAATAGTTAAGGTGGTTAAAACTTTACAACTATCCTGTGCAGTGTTGCCATGTCGAGAGAGATCCTGGGTTCCTCCACCCTTTCTCTTGTGATACAATATGGTATTGAATCTGGATCCACCACATGCCCAAAGAGAATATAAAGGGAAACTCTTGGCAAGATAGGTTGGTGATCATAAAGAGGCTGGAAACGAGGGTTTCCAGGTCAAACCAACAATAATAGGGATGTATAAGAGTTTACAGACTTGTAAAGGATAGCTAAAGAGAGGATTTATTAAGGTGTGCAAAGAATCATTACTTGTCATTATCTTTCTCCTTGGACAAATGCTCATTTTATGTGGTCTCTAGTTGGTTAGAGACGATTGAGCAGAGGTAAAAGAAGTTAGGAAACTAACCAAACTCGTAAATCAACATTTAATTAAGCATAAATTTATATTTTTATTCATTTTCTGACATGCTCATGACTGCCCCTTTAGTGTCCCACGTATATGAGAGATCCATAACTGTGAGGGTGTGCACATCTTCCAAAAAACTATTTTTTGGAAGGTCTCAAGGAGGTATGGGGAATACTAGTCTGTAAAGAGGATATAGATTAGGCCAATCAACTTGTCAATACTTCAAAGGTGGCAATTGATCCTATAACACTCTAAGTCTTTCAATTTGACTAGAAATGACTACTATGAGCAACATTCTTGAATGTTGTGCTAAGGGATTTTGTAGAACTCACACCTCTTTCCAGTTTCCTTTGAATTCTTTTTACCATTCTTTACCTATGGCTTGGATTAGTTGTCCTGATGTTGGATATCCTTTCTCTATCCTTTATTCTATGAATTAGGGCCACCTTTACCATGCTTCTACCATTGTATATTTTTAGATATAAACTTTTGTTTATTCATATGCTTAATTTTTTTCTCCATTTCAACAACATACCTATAAGTACCTCCCAGTGAGGAGATGTCCAAGAACCCCATCTCTATTTGGACATTCCTGTGTAGGCCATTGTAGTAATTTAGAATCAAGTTCTACTCAGAGTCCGTGCTACCCAAACTTGAGTGAAAAGTATGAAATATATTAGTGTACTCTAGCACCATCTAGTCTCTCTCATGACCAAAGTTATCCATCTCCTGTGTGGGTCATCATAGTTTCCACCAGGGTAGAATTCCTCCTCGAGGAAATCAATAAGATCTACCCAAGTGGGTTTTTTACTAAATGTTGTAAAATCATCTGCAACATCTCTCTCCTAGTAATTACCCCACCATTCATTAAAATGGGGAAGGGACGTAAGGAGATAAAAAACCATAGTTACTGACTTAATGAGAATCATGACCTCAAAACGAGAACTCTGGTGCAAAAAAACCACTTTTCATGTGTCAAAACCACCAAAATCAACCCCCGTTTCAAAATGTGGTGCTACCGGTAGCACCACTTTTTTGCAGGGTGGCTAAAATTGCGACTTGTTTGAAATCACGACCTTGACAACCAATACCATTGCAGAAAATTGACTATCAAATCGAAAAGTGATGTTATCAGTAGCACTCTTTTTATTTTTGGAGTTAAAATTCTGATTTAATTGAAATAGTGGTCTCGATCACTTATACTCTTATAAGCAAAGAACTTCAAATTGACTTATAAATCGAAAAGTGATATTTTATTTATGAATTAAGTTTTTAATTTTTTAAAAAATTACATTAAAAATAAATAAAATGAAAAAAAAACTCCATAAACATATTTTTTTTAAAAGAAAAAAAAAACAAAAAAACAATTTATTTTATTTTATTTTTTTAAAGATAAAAAACCCACACTTAAAAAAAAAAATACATTTGTTTTCTATTCAAAACCACTTTTTGTTAATTTTTATTAAAAAAAAAAATTTGTTTTTAAAAAACACAAAAAAAATTAAAAAAAATCCAAAATCATTAACATAGAAAATTAGAAAAAAAAAATTAAAAACCAAAATTAAAAAATAAATATTTAAACTTAGATTTTGTAAAATTTAAAATTATAAACAATAAATAAAAAAAAAAAACAAAATTCAAATAAAAAATAGAAAATAAATTTAAAAATAACAAAAAAACAAAAAAACAAAAAAACAACATTAAACAAAATTAAAAAAAACAAAAATTCAAAAAGAAACATTAAAAAAAAATTAAATAAAAACCTTTAAAAAGGAAGGGAAGAGCGATGTTGGGCATCTCCCCTCCCCTTACATTTTTTTTAACTTAATGCAAGGGGGTGAGGCATTGCCCCCCTCCCTTCCCCATTTCCATAATGCAAGGGGAAGAGGCATTGCCCCCTCCCCTTTTAAAGGCTTAGATTTAATATTTTTTATGTTTGTTTTTTTATTTTTGTTTATTTTTATTTTTTTTAATGTTTGTTTTTTCCCTTTTTATTTTAATTTTTGTTTAAAGTTTGTATTTTAATTTTTTATTATTTTAAATTTTGTTTGGCTTCCTTTTTAATCTTTGT
>JZKD02S1734323.1:399796-432387 GCA_000966675.3 Picea glauca | reverse complement strand
TTTCCTGTTTTATCTGTTTATTTATTTTATTTTGTTTATTATTATTTTTTAAAAATAATTTAAATTTTTGTTTTTTAATTTTTTAGGTTAATATTTCTGGATTTTTTTGTTTTTGTTTTCTAAACTTAAAAAAAATATTATTTTTAGTGTTTTTAATTACAAATGTGTTTGCTCAAAGGGATTGGATTTAATGGTGAAAAACAATGAGTTTTTCACTGTTGGGAAATGTTCAATTCTCGTGAGGGCCTAACCTGGAGTCATGGGGCACCTTGAGGTAGTGGTCTAACGTGCAGTTGCACCCAGAAGTATTATATTAAATAATATCATGACTTGTGCACACATAAGTGGATCATAGCCCAACCCCATGTCTTCCAATTTTATAAAGTCCCCGAGGTTTAGAGCAGTTAGTGAGGGAGTGCACTGTTAAGGCACTCCGTAAGTGAAAGTCACTGGTTTGAAACCCCTAAGGACACCTCAAATATAGCCATGTTAAGGGTTGGTGCGGTCCAAGCTTGATGTGATCCCCTGGTAACTTTGACAACTTAGATGCCCTTGGGTCATGGCCTCTCAACCAGGGTAGTCCCTCACCAGTGACAAGGTTCATGATTACCAAAAATAAAAATAAAAAATTACAAATGTATTTTTATAATAGGAAAAATGTGTTTTTTCCTCTAACATCATGTCTTTTTTTTCTTTGAAAAAACAAAATAAAAAAGTGTGTTTTTTTGTTAAAAAAAATAGAAATATGTTTATGGAAATTATTTTTTCAAATTATTTTTTATGTAAATTTTTAAAAAGTAAAAAACTTAATTAATAAATAAAATACCACTTTTCGATTTATAAGCCAATTTGAAGTTCTTTGTTCATGACAATATAAGTGATTCAGACCAGTGTTTAAATTAAATCTTAATTTTAAGTCAAAAAATAAAAAAAGTGTTATTGGTAACATCACTTTTACATTTGAGGGTCAATTTTTTACAATGGTATTGGTTGTCAAGGTCACGATTTCAAACAAATTGCAATTTAAGCCACCCTACAAAAAAAGGGTGCTACCGATAGCACCAATTTTTGAATCGGGCGTAAAAATAACCACTATAAAAAACGAGAACTCTGGAGAGTTCTCGTTAAGTTGGTAACTTTTTTAAAAGTGATCTTTTCACTATCGACGTTTTTTTTTTGAAAATATTAAAAACCCTCTAATAGATTTTACCATTTCTCTAAAGAACCTACGTCTATATATCCTTCAAATAAATGAATGTCAAAGTTAAATTGTACTGAAGGTCATTGCCCCTCTAAAATCATTACTTAATGAAGGTGTATTTACTACCATTGGCAGACATCAAAGGATTTGGGTGAAATAATCAATCACTTCATTCCTCTATCACATAAGGGCTTCCAACAACAACAACTTGGCAGGATCTCCTACTTCATCATATCTCTTTCCTTTTTTCATGGGACATTGCTTGGGTCAATAAGAGTGGTCTTCTCGGCTCAGTTACTTCGATACCCAACTCCCCATACCCTGATCTTGACAGGGATATGCATGAAGAAACAACAAAGAGTAGATAGCTTTGATACCACTTATATGGATTATATAGAGAATGAAATGAAGGAATAACTATAAATGGAAAGTAAAGATATTATAGAGTATACTGATACAATGAAACCCAAATTCTATTAAGGAATGAAATAAAAAAAGATCGAAAAATAAAAATAATAAAACTAGCTAAAATGATGGAAGTGTATCTTTGAAGAGAGTTGTGTTGGATCCATTCATTGTCAAGAAGACATTACTAGAGGCCATGACTATCCTTTAACATAAACTATGAATATCTAAGTGGAAAACCCTAAATATCCAAAAGACTAACTCTAGGAGACAATGTGGCAAAACAAATGTGGGTTCCGAGGAGGCTAGTTGATACATCAACTTCTTGGGGTACAACTTTTGCCTACAAAAATGTAAGGGAAATGCCCAAAAGTGGTGCAGGATGTTCAAAACTTGAAAAACTATAATAAAACTACCAATGTGTGCAACCATTCTGAGTGAGTGGAATACATGGGTGGCCACCAGTATCCATATAGATCATGAAGGGGAGGAAACACTATGCATATTCCCTGAAAAAAGTCTAGTATATATTACATGCACACATGCATTTGTGGGATATATATATAGTTGTTGGTTTCTCCATTTCCATTAACTATACTTTGTTTTTTCTTAATGGAGATGGAGGAACACATAACTATATATCTTTCATGAAAGCATATGTGCATGTAATATATGCTATACCTATTTTGGAAAAATCTTATGTGCATAGTTTTTCCTCTTTTTGTTTATTAAATGGGTTGTAATTAGTGGTTGGGAGGGTGTGTGACTATGAAAAAAAATCAAATCAAATAGTGATGGATTTAGAGGCCATGTGTGTGAGAGGGAAGTTGTTTGACTTCCTAGAATTGGTTTTAGAGGCCATGTATGTGAGAGGGAAGGTGTTTGACTTCATAGATTTGGTTTTCCTCCCTTATTAAAAGGAATTAACACATATCCAACAATTTTTATAGTTCCTCAATCTACAACTTATCACAAATCAAATATTACATAGAGGGAAAGAAAAGGGGAAGAAGGGATTAAGCATTGTTGTCCCTCTCTTTTATAATGTGACTCCTACTCAAGCTAGGCACAAAGATCAATCTAATGGTGGCCCACTTTCTTAATCATTCTAAAATCATGAGAGAAGTGGGATATACAATCCATAAAAATATGAACAATGGAACATTGCTCTCTTCACACCCTCTTATCTCTCTAGGTGTTCACTCCAATAGGACACCAATGGGAAAGTAATTCACTCTTCCTTGCATTTATATATTCTTATTATTTATTTATATCCTTTTTCATAAACTCATAATGATATTTGTTTGTATGCATCTACATCAACTCTTCATTTTTCCATTCTTAGTATTTATTTATATCCTTCTCCATCAACTCTTAATAAAATTTATTATTTGTATGCATATGCATCAACTCTTAATATTTCTAGACCATTTGTAGATATGAAGCATTGATTGTGAAACTCATGGTTGAATACATGGCTAATACATGCTTCTTCAATGGTTTCTTGTTCCACCTTTCAGAGCTTCATTTTTACCACCACCATAATTTCCATTCCACCCTTTGGTGTAGGGTTTATGTTGCTATGTCCATCGGGGTAAATGGTGAATTTCTTCATCTACTAGAAACATTTTTACCCAAGTAAGGAGTTCCTTTACTAGTCTTCCTTATCATATGTTCAAATATTTTTCCTCATCCCATGAGTAGGACTTACATTGTTCCATTACAAACTATATAACGTATACTTCTAAGGCACTCTTGACCCAAAATTTCACAATTCTTTCTATAGGGTCATCACAATACTATAACAAAACTAGGTTATAAGAATTCCATGTAATACTCTTCCACTCCCTCCATTGTTAATATCTAGTGTTCTCCTCAAGTCTCTATATCCATTCAAACAATCTCACTAGAAACTAAACCAAAAATATCTCATACAAATCATTAAATATCTTATGATCCTTAAACTGGTGAGGTGTCCAATGAGTATACCAAGGTTTGTAGGGAGTGTCCAACAAAGGGATTATAGTCTAGCACCGACATATCAATCTCTAGGGATAGGGAACGTATTCTCTTTGACATAAATTTATGAGACAAATTTAATGAGTGATAGATGCAACCATAACTATGCTCATATTCACCGAGTGGAAATCCCAATATATGTATTGAACATTAGATCATCATTATATTATGCACCATTCTATATCAGAGACACAACCCTTGATAGACACATATAAATAGGGAATAAAATAAAAGAATATATAGCAATAAATAATAAATCATTGGCACAAACCATTAACACCATAAAAATGGCTTGGAATGGGGGGTTCATTCCATTGATATTCAATAATATCTAGATCATCATTACAAAGCTTGTAGTGCATTGGAGTAAACACAATAACACATCATCATTATAATATCTCAATAATAAAGCTAATGTCTCATTTCATGCCTTGTTTAACTTAAAACATATTGAAGAATTTGCATACATATAGTTGTGCAGATGAGCATGGGTGGGAAGGTTCATTCATGTCATTTTATTAATGCTAGTGTAGTTATATACTAGTTGGGTAGCCCCTGCATCTCTAATGATTTGTAGTCTTCTGCAATTTGTTCTTCAAAACATGGGATTTTGGCTTGATATCTTGGCTTTTTCTTCCCACAACCTTTGATCTTCTTTATTCCTTCCAATGGGCCTTAGTCTAGGTGGCACAACTTGGGTGTTGCAGTTTATTGAGTTGGTTCCATTGTGTCTTCAATCAAAACAAAAGGTGGAAAGGACCATATTAGATAATAACCATTGATTATTTCTCATTGTTCAATTTAAACTATGTTGAAATGGTAGTCAAAGAAATCCTCCAATATCATTTTTAGGAAGGGCCTTTTAAGGTTCACGATCCTTTAAAGGTAGGATAAACACATTTCAAATAATAGAGGCTCCTCTAGGCATATAGTCATGAGAACAATGAAGAAGATGGTATATTTAGGCAATATTTAACCTATAAAGAAGTTAAAGAGGAAAAAGAGAATGGAATAAATGCAACATCAAGAAAACTTGACATTAATCCCAAAAAGGGTAGGATAGTCTAGCCTCCTAGGACAATCAAGTTTAATGGCCACATAACTATAACAAAAAATAATGATAATTCTATTAATTAAACAATTAGAGCTGAAAAGACTCATATAGAGACATAATGACTCAAATTCTTACTCTAGAGGAACAAAACACATAATGTATAGTAATGATATTAGTGTGCTCCCCATAACAACAACCATTGGGAACCTCACCTATTTCTCTTGAATAGACCATTGAGATATAGAAGATAAAATATTCAGAAAAGGATTGGGAAGGAGATTCTAATCTAGAAGGACAATATTCAAGTACTTCAGAGAAATCAAGTATAGTCCTGACTCATAAACAACAAAGTAATCATAGGGTTTCCAAAAAAACAATGGATCTTTCAAGGCTTTGGTTCAAACCCATAAAATGTTGTAGACAAGAACTATGGGAAGAACCAAGGAGATTTCCCATACAGTTTCACATGGTAATTTTTTCTAGTGGTCCCCTAAATAGGTAATGGAACAAGTAAGGGTAACTTCAATGTGTACCTAGGAGAAGTCAAGCATGAAATCGTCTCAGTGTACTGTTGGGTAGATCACTAGAGTGTTAGGAACCAACCTTGTGGCCATTATAGAGAAAAAACAATATGATGATTCTCAACTCACTTAGGGACACATTGTTAAGGCTTATTAAGATACATATACAAATATAAAGAGAAAAACAAATTGTCATATTGGATTTGTGGTTTCTTAAGAGAATAAAGCTCCTATCCATGAAAGAGGGAGGTCGATAAGGAAAATTTGAGACCTTTGTGTTTGATGTTAAGGGAAACTCTCTCAAGAGGATGATGCAAAAGAGAAAGAAATATAAAGGGAGAAAAATGGTGATTTAGACATCAGAAGAAATCATCAATAATGTGAAAGATTCACATCCCCTCACTCTAGAAATATTTCTTGTTTCTTTTTCCTAGCTATCAAGAGATAAGATCCAAGAAATGCATGTATAAATTGATGCTAAGTTAAGGAGGTCACAAGCATCAAAGCCAAGTTGAATACTACAAGAATGAATCCATGAGAAAAGAAAAATATTTTTATGAAAATGTATATCAAATTATTTGAAAAGGTTGATGAATCACACTTTTTTACTAAGTATGTTTAGTTTGTTGATAAAATATTGATCAAAATCCTTGAAAAAAAAATCAATTAGAACAATCCACGGTGTGACAAGAGAAATTCACACCCATCATCACATTCAACAAACTAGAAATTAGTGAGTTTTGTACCTACTTGGAATTTTAGAAATCCAACTGTTAGTCCACCCAAAACCAAATTGTAAATATATTGTGTGATATTGGAGATTTATTATCTGACATAGAAACTTTGGGGAACCAATTTACTACCATGTTTCATCCAAGAAGATGTTATTCCACTCAAAATCAAATTGTAAATATGTTGTGTGATATTGGAGATGTATTATTAGTCTCTGCCACTGCTAGGGACTATAGCTTTCGATACGGATTTAAACTACCATGACCTTGTATTAGTTCATACCAAATTCGCAACCATTTCCAAAGTTTACATCAGATTCCATATTATCTCTATTTATTATGAAAAAATATTCATTTTCTTATTTATTAGATTTCCCAATTTCAATTTTTGATTGGTTGTGCAAGCTTGCAACAAGATGCAAGTTTTAGGGAAGGGTACTCTTGCAACAAGATGCTTTTTTTAGAGAAGGGCCTTCCACACAATAGTCTGCATCTGGGCTATCCACATGGTAGGCTACATGGATCCATCGATTCATGCTTGATTCTTCATCGCTTGCAACATTCGAACTCAAAAACATTCATTCACACCATTGATTAGTCGATTCAATTGATAACACCAAGCATTCATTCACACCATTGATCAGATGCTTGACCAAGATGTTTGATAATTCATATATTTCCATAGGCCTCTTGTTCAACTCCCTAAAAAATTCTCATTGACCATACAAAGTTCTCATTTGTCGTATGTAACAAAAGCTTCAAATGATATAACATGTGCTCATGTGTCTATGTAGAAAAAGCTTCAATTTCTATAACAACATGCATGTATGTGAAACATATCTACTATTAATGTATGTTATTAATGTATGTGAAATTAGTTTTATAAAGTTGATTTCTTTGGTTGAATTTGTTTGCTACTCTTGTAATAGTAGAAAACTCTACTTCTAGTTTCCAATAGTATGGCTAAGCATCGACCAATATAACAGTCTTCTAGCAAGGTACACAATTACACAATTACTTTTGCAAGCATATAACAATGAACATAAGAAAAAAAATTCACTCTTTGCAATTTTTTTGAGGCATGCCACTTACCATAGTTTCTTCGCACTACTAGGTCAATATACAATATGCTTTATTTTGATAAACCACTTGCAAATGACTAGAAGGCATGCCCATTTCTTTGGATCTGGCTTGTATTGCTTAAGCTTGACTGGATTATCAATTCTCACAGTTTTGTCAATCTTTCCAATATTGGGAGCTACCTAATGGATGAAACCCTTAACCCACATGATCCCCCCTCTCTTAGCTAATTCTCTCAAGATCTCCTGAGTCCAAAAAACACTAAACCCTCTTGCAAATGACATAAAACTCTCCTTCTTTGACACACTTCACTTTTTCTTTCATTTCCATTTCATTGGGGCAACGTTTGCTACCATTCCCATTTCCAATTTTAGATTCCATAGGAAACATTTTCATGCTTCCTCCCATTCTTTATGAGAATTTTTGCTTCTATTTCCATTTCCCATTTTTGACTCTGTTGGAAACCTGGGAATGCGAAGAGTCTGGTATTCTCATTTATACTGATATGAAGGATGCCTTATGTAGAGTTTAATGAGTCATTGAGGCAGTTGTAGCAGGATACATCCAAGGAAGTGACCTTGATTTTCTTAGAGAAGATGATAATGGGGATAAATATCAATCGTACTTTGATCAATCCTCACCACTAAGTATCCCTCTCTGTCACTATTCATATGGTCTGCACCTCTTTGAAGTGCTTCCATGGGTAGACGTTTACCGTGGTTTTTACTCTTCTTGGTTAGCTCAAATCCTTGGAGATGTATCTTTTTAGTCCACCATTATCAAGGCATTTGATTTCTTAGGTGATAAAGTTAGAGACAGAGAAACAAAAAACATATGGGGGGGGAAAATGTAGGGATTCATTACCCTTCTTGATAATAAATAGATTACAAAAAAAATACAAATGGATCTCAACGGATCATTGACTAATTAATGTTAAGAAATATTGGACCGAATGACTAACTGAAGTCTAGCTAAGATAACTAGATGTGTTGGTAGATAGGTGTATAGGTGGATATTAATTCTAACACTCCACTTTAATCTCAACTGTTACATTCATCAACACTTACAATTCCCAAGTGTTGTCTTTGAAATTCAAAAACAAATTTTCCTAATGGTTTTGTAAAAAATTCTGCTAGTTGATCTCTTGATCCACATATTTGAAGAGAAATATCACCATTATTGAAAAGATCTCGAATGAAGTGAAAGCGAGTGTCAATATGCTTGATTTTCTTGTGAAACACATAATTCTTTGACAATGCAATGGCTGAGTTATTGTCACAAAAAATAGGAGTTGGCTCCTTTTCCATATGTGCTATATCTTTCAAGAGTCTTCTCAACCATACAAATTGGGAAGATTCTAAAGTTGAAACAACATACTCTACCTCTGTTGAAGATATTGAAACTATGGGATGTTTCTTGAATGCCCAGGAAATTAGATTTGTTCCCAAATGAAAAGCATAACTAGATGTGATTTTCCAATCATCTATGCTTCCTGCAAAATCACTGTCTATGTATCCTTGCAAGTGAATAATATTTAGAATTTGTGTACTACAAGCCATAGTTTATTGTTCCTGCAACATACCTTAGGAATCGTTTTCCTATTTTCTAATGAGAATCCTTGGGGGATTCCATAAACTTGGAAACAAAACTTACTGCAAACATTGTATCAAGTCTAGTTGTAGTAAGGTACATGAGACTAGATACCAGCCTCTTATATATAGTTGAATCAATTGTTGGGACTTCATCTTGTTTGTGTTAGAATGTTGTGCTCGTTTAACCATAGACAATATCACAATATTTTCACCCAACCATAGGCATGCAACCACCCCCGAGCATCGTAAGATTTGACAGATAGAATGATTCCAGGAAGCAACACTAGACCCAAATAGATAACCAAGAGAGAGAGAGAGAGAGCACACCTTTTTCCAAAGGTAGCGCACCAAGCAGAAATTCCTGAACCATAGACCAAGAACAGTACCCAGTTGCGGTCATTGCATTTGCACTCTTCCTCTAGAATTGCACAACACTTTATTGAGTGTGAGTGTGTTACCAAATGAGTTCAAGTGCCTTCTATTTATACTAATATGGCCAGGTGAGCAGGTGTCTCTTCAACCAGGGCCGACCTATCCTTTTCTGCATATAATACTTCAATATTAATTATTTCGCTGAGTCGACTTGTCTTCCATGGTTTTCACACATCTGTTTAGGTTTTCTCTTTCTTTCGGAATATTGTATTCGAGTCAAAGGTTTATCCATGGAGGTTAATACCTCCCGTAACTACCAAAACATCAACACTCCCTCTTAGCTAGGGAGGTATTTAACCATGATGTTCCGTTTTGGTCTTCATATCCTTGCTCACTATGCCATGATCCTATCGTCATGGTTACGTAGACCATGCTATTGGTAGCACCATTACATCACACATGGATACACCCATGTGGACTTGTCAATCACATCTAGGGGCCATAACCCTCTAGAGAACACTAGAGCTACACCTCGTAGTGTGCATCACCATCATCGTCATGGGCTACACCCACATGATGTGCTCACCCATGGCTACACCCATGGCTACACCCATGGCTACACCCATGTTGTGAGTATCATCATTACTATCATCATTATCCATCCATATCACATGGCATGGGAAATACCTACATGGTATTTTAGACCGGTAGCATCACAAGAGCTACACAAGATATCTCATGATCACCCAGATCATATTACGAGAAACACCATCACAGCCATACAGGTTCTCTACTATGCCACTGGCATACCAGATTGTCTCATTGGTGTAGCAATACTGTGGCATACCAGACCATCTCACTAAAGTAGCCTACAACTTGGCATAAATCCTACAGCTTGGCAGAAGGCTTACAACTCAGCATAAAGGCCTACAACTCGGTACAAAGAATACAACTTGGCAGAGAGGCCTACAACTCAACACGAAGCCTACAACTTGGCACAAAGGCCTACAAATCAGCACAAATCTTACAAATCGACATGAATGCCTACAACTTGTCACAAAGGCCTACAACTCGGCATGAAGGCCTACAACTCGACAGAAAGGCCTACAAGATCCTTATTTTCAAATTCTACCATCAATTCCCTTTAACTGAGAGAATCCTTCCGTCTACTGCATGTACCTATGCTTTTGTCTACTGCACATACCTATGCATCCTGCAAAGTGTCATGAAACTTTTCTTCTTCCTTATCAATGAATCCATTTGAGGTTTGACTCCCTCTAAGTCCTTTCAAGTCTTTCGTTTTTTTGGTAACCTTCCTAGAATACGTAGGATAACCTTCCCGAAATAGAAACACCAAGAGAAAGAGTATTTCCAATAAAATAACATTTTATTTAAGAACATATATATTTCATGGCAATTCATTATAGAATTACCAAGGTGTCCTTCCTGGGAGCAAGAAAAAGAAATATCTCCTAGAGGAGATGTTAGTTCATATTAAAATTAAGTACAATAAGCATTTATATTAATAGTACATGCTACTAAGTATTCATTTTCTCCTATAATTAATAAAATCTAAAGGATTGCAATACTTAAGCGACAATAAAAAATATCAAACCTCATATGCAAACCTAGAGTCTGGATATTGTTCCTCTTGAGTTTATTTTCTTTTGAGAAAAATATTGTTTCCAACCTGGAGAGTGTGTTGTTCCTCTGAATGTATTAGATCTGATATCTTTCTAGCTCTACGATTGCTTCTTGGACAAAGATCCCTTTTCTTTCTCGAGATTCATATCTGTAGTAGTTGCTTTTTGTTGTTTGTCCTACTCCATGTTCATGTGCTTGGAAGCTCCAAAAATCAAACTCTTCATCCTTTAACGCCTGCTCTTTGCTCTATGGTTCCATAATTTTACCCTTTGTTATTTGCAAGGATGATGCCAATCCTTATCTTCCATGCTCTACCAAGAGACCATGCTTCTACTGCGCCACTCCGATTTTATGGAGGAAGTCATGACTGTCTTTGACTTTGACCTTGACCAATCAAACTTTTACTTTGACCAATCAAACTTTTACTTTGACCAAAAATTTAAAATTCGACGTTTTTGATGGTTGAGGGCACCAAGATATGCGCTTGATTATGAAACACTAGGATAACAAAAAATTAGTCCTAATACTTCACAAAAAATTTCACTGCAACTTGTATTACAACTAGCACTGCAACTGGTGCTACACCTGGCACGAAGGAACTGGCATGAAGGAACTAGCACTACAACTGTAATTGTGCTACAATAAGTTTGATAGAGAGCTGCAAATCTACCTTCAAGTGGTTAGACCGTTCTGAAGGTGGTGTGGGCCCATAACCTGTTAGAATGTTGTGCTTGTTTAACCATAAAAAATATCACAATATTGTCACTCAACCATAGGCATGCATCCACCCCCAAGAATCATAACCTTTGATAGATAAAATGATTATGGGAAGCAACACTAGACCCAAATAGATAACCAAGAGAGAGAGAGAGAGAGAGAGCACCTTTCTCCAAAGGTAGCGCACCAAGCAGAAAGTCCCAAACCACAAACCAAGACCAATACCCACCTGTAGTCGTTGCAACTGCACTCTTCCTATATACTCACGAACAACTTTATTGAGTGCAAGTGTGTTACCAAATGAGCTCAAGTGCCTTCTATTTATACTAATTTGGCCAGGTGAACAAGTGTCTTTTCAAGCAGGGTTGAACTGTCCTTTTTTGCATATAATACTTCAATATTACTTATTCTGCTGAGCCAACTTGTCTTCCAGGGTTTTCACACATCTGTTTAGGTTTTCTCTTGCTTCCAAAATATTCTATTCTAGTCAAAGGTTTATCCATGGAGGTTAATACCTCCCGCAGCTACCAAAACATCAACAATTTTCTCAATTTTGTTCCTAGTGCAATGAGATTTTTTGTTGGCTTTCATTTATCCATTATAAATCTTTTTAGAATGTTTGTAGCATACTTTTGCTGACAAAAAAAAATACCATGGGAAAATTGCTCAACTTCGATTCCCAAAAAATATTTCATGATTCCAAGATCAATCATCTCAAATTATGTTTTCATGGAAGCCTTAAATTGTTCTAACATAAGATCACCTGTGCAGATCATATCATCAACATAAACATAGACACTGAGGATTTTACCTTCTTGATTTTATTTTGTGTAAAGAGTGGGTTAATTACTGTTTCTGCTGAATCTAGTGTTGACTTGGTAAGAATCAATTCAATTGTAAGAAAATAAACAAGATCCCAAGTCTTGTTCCTTTATATGGATTCAATTTCCTCATTCATGGATTTTATCCAATGTTCCTCTTTCACTTCTTCTTCTTCAAAGAAGGTCGGATGAGAGGATAATAATGCAAAATGAGTTTGCTGCTCAATGTCATTATTCTGTTCATAAATTTCCCTTAAACTTTTTGTTCTTTTATTTTCTACTTAAGAAGATGATTCAATATTAGAAGAAGAACCATTTTCAGAGTGTTTTTGTTGTCTTTGTACTTGTAATATTGGAAATATTGGAGGATGTGTTTACTGTTATGAATTTTCAATTTTCTCATCAATTTGTTGCAATGGATTTTGATTATCCAATGCTACTTTTTCTTGCTCGCTCCAAGATTTATTCTCAAGGAATTTGACATCACTACTCACTAGAAATTTCTTGGTGACTGGATTATATAATCTGTAGGATTTTGATGGTTTACTATATCCTATGAAGATTCATTTTTCACCCCTGTTGTCAAGCTTCTTTATCATCTCTTTAGGGATATGTGCAAAATCAATGCAACCAAAATTCTAAAGTGATAAATATTCAACTTTGTGTCACTCCCTGCCTCTTGAGATACTTTATCTTTGACACTTATTGTTGGATATCTGTTCATGATGTAAACTGAACGTGCAACAACTTCAAACCAATAATCATTGGACAAATTCATTGCTTTGAGCATACTTATGGCCATGTTCGTGATGGTCTTATTTTTCCTTTCAACCATTCCTTTTTGTTGTGGAGTATATCTAGTTGTAGTCAGCATTATAATGCTTTATTGTTTACAAAAATATGCAAAATATTTTGAATTGTATTCTCCTCCTCCATCAGACCTGAGCACCTTCACAAATTTTCCACTTTGTTTTTCTACTTCAACTTTGAATTCTTTGAATCTTGAGAATGTTTCAGACTTATTTTAAAGAAAATAAATCCAAATTTTCCCACTAAAATCACCAATAAAGGTCAGAAAATAAAAGATTCCACCAATGGATTGAGTTTGCATCGGTCCACAGAGATTTGTGTGAACCAATTCTAAATTTTGTTTTTCCTATGTGAGGAGGCTAGAAAGTTGTCTCTCTTATGCTTTCCAAGTATACAACTTCCACAAGGAGTGTCTTGTTCATTCAAAACAGGGAGACCTCTGACCATTGAATGTTTTCGAAGAAGACTAAGACTTCTAAAATGAAGATGACCAAAAATAGCATGCCATAAGAGAGTCGCATATGTGTTTGAGACATTTTGGGTATATGACTTGGACAAATTGACACTCCTTAAGTTTAATGGAAACATTCTATTCTTGGTCATTTGTATTTTTGCAATGAGTTTCCTACTGGGTGGTTTATACAAAATTAAGCATGTTGAGGCTTTGAATACAAAATCATAGCCATGCTCCATCAATTGTCCTACACTTATCACATTGTGTTTAAGGTTTGGAATGTAATAGAAATCATGCACGTCTTTATTCTCATTTTGTTTGGTTAAAACATACATAATGCCTTTTCCTAGAGCTTTTACTTGAGAATAATCACCTAGAGTAATTTTAGATTTGATAGTAGTATATGTGCTAGAAATCAAATCTTTTTTACCTGTCATGTGATTGTTGCAACCGCTGTCCAACAACCAAAGGTCCTTGGAGTGACCTTATTCAGAGGTATGGCATGAAAGAAATATTGCTTCAGAAGTTTCTCCTTTATTATTGGAGACATTTTCTCTACCTTTGTTATGATCTGACTGCTTCTTTTTGCGTTCACTCTCATAGTGACCATATTTTCTGCAATAGTAGCATTGAATTTTGGATTTGTCTATCCATTTTCTCGCTCTTCTTCTTTGATTCTGTGAGTCTTTAAACTGTTGTGACTATCCTGATTGTTCTTTTGTGTGTATGTATTTTTCATTATGATTAACTTTGCCTCTTCCTCTTTTATTTCTCTCTCTGTTTCCTCTTCATTTTCCTTTACTGAAAGAGTTTTGAGTCTTCAAAGCATGTTCCAAAGACCCTTCTTCCAAGTTGAGTCTAGTTTAATGTGACAAAAGTGATCCCATCAGTTCTTCTATAAAGAAGTTGGATAGATCTTTGGATTCTAGATTGGCTATTATAACCATTTCAAATTTATCACGCAAGCTTCTAAGGACTTTTTCAACAATCCTCTTATCTTCAATATGCTCACCAGTAATCCTAATCTGATTTACTATACCCATCACTCTGGCCATCAACTGGTCAACATTCTCTGTCTCAACCATCTTCAGGGTTTCAAACTGAGTTGTTAAAGTTTGAAACTTTATTGTCTTCACCTTATCATTACTCTGGTAAGCTGATTTGAGAATGTCCCAAGCTTGTTTTGCAGTGGAAGCACTAGTTATCTTCGAAAAAATTGAGTCATCTACTGAATTTTGAGTCTAATACTTGGCTTTGTTTTCTTTCTTCTTTAGTTCTGCATGGGATTTTCTTTGTGCATTTGTCATGGTAGCGAGGTCTAGTGCAGGTGGGTCTGTAAATACATTTTCCATTGATTCCTAGTATTCTTGAGCTCGAAGGAATGATTTCATTCACAAGGAACATAACTCATAGTTCTTGCGAACAAGAACTGGTCCTTGAGTCGACCCTAAATTGCTAGAGGAAGCCATTTAAAAAACCAAATCTCAAAATTGTAGAGATTTAAAAAAAATGCCTTATCTTAGCGAGAAATTCAATTGTAGCTCCTTAATAAATCCTCTCTGAATCCGCTGGTGCACCCGTTCTCAAAATTTTCCAAAAACCACCATTGATATTAAAAAAAAAAAATCTCAGCGTAACTCCTCGCCAAAGCCAAATCAAGCCACTAAATTCAATGATATTAATGCAAATACTTCCTATGGCCCAGTTGTAGTTTACATTAGAATTTGCCTTTAATGCGAGATTTCATTCATAACTTTTTTTTTAAGAATCTGTGGCTTAAAGGTCATTCTTCCGCCTCTATTGACTTCACCTTCCTCTTAGGTTTTCAACATGCTGAGAGGAGTGCAAGCTTTCAAATTCGATTCGGGTTGATGAATCTCAAAGACTGAAGCAGTAAGCAAAATTCAATGAATCCCTTTTTCCGTCGATATTCAATAAACTAAGACTTGGGGTCGTCTCAAAGACTGAGGCAACAAACAAAATTCAATGAATTATGAGATATTTTTTAATTCAAGGCTCGCATGAACTCTTCTCCTTCTTATTAACTACCAACGACTCTCCCGATATTGAACCCCCAACCTCTCTTTACATCTACAATTCTGTTTCTCTTTTAATATTACTCGTCGGACTCACATTTATAGGGCCATTGGTTGGTCTCTATTTTACCAAAGCACTTAGCTCCGGTTACTTATGTTAGGAAGATCACCCCTTTCTTAGGGGAAACGGGTGCACGACTTTTATGTAAATGGCAGTCACAGTACTACAACAGATATTGGGTTTAAAACAAATGACGGACCTTGCAATTAGCTCGAGGAGAAACAAATGCCTTTGATGGGACTCTTCACTTTGGAAACTTCAAATTTCGGGGGGTCAACCCCATTTTAAAAACTGTTGTGGGGTTCAAGTTCGAGTTAAAAATCAGAGATCAACCACATACAATAATAGTGAGGCCACAAGGGCTCACACAAGTGAGACTACTCTCACACACTCCATTCTTTAAGATGGAAAATGATTACATATATATAGTGTAGAAGAGCCTCTAACAACCTCCTGAATTTTTGGATCTGAAAACTACTCATGAGCTAGAAAACAAGTTCAACTACAACAACCTGCAACAAACTAACCTCTACTCATGATCTAGAAATCTAGTTCAACTACAACAACCAACAACAAACTAACCATCTACTAATTTTGTCATTTTGACATTATTTCTCCAACACTCTCCCTTACTGGAGAAATAGATTAAATACGATGACAACACATAACATGCCTGCTGGTCTAACATAGCTCAAACTTTGATATTGACTCGGAATCCCTAAATTAGGTTTCATATTAGCCTTTTTTCTAAAGGCTCCATATTTTTCAACTAGCTGCTATAATTTCATTTTCAATAGTACCTTCATCTTTACTCTGCACTTCTTCTCTTTGGACCATGTTTTAAGCCTTTTCTTCTTTTTCCTACTCCAGATAATAAATTCTAGATGTCTCTTCTTGATCCAACTTGATTGATGCCAATTGATTTCAATTCCTTCAGATGCAATTGGATTTATATTATTGTTCCAGTCACCAGCACACTCATAAACATTATTAAGTTTATAAGAAAAATCATAATTATAACCATATTGGTTATTTTCATTTTTCTCTACATTTAGAGATTTCTCTATTTCATTTAATGCTTCATCTCCAAATGCCTCTACTAACGCTCTTAGTCCTTCTCCAATTTTCTCGAATGGCTTATCAAGACACTCTTCAATCAATTTCAGTTTTACATAAAATTTATCAAATTCTTCTTCATTCTCAATTTCTTTTCTAGCCTCTGTTGCAAACATGTTGTCCTCAATTTTATCTTTTTTAGAACTTTTACATACTTCTGTTGCAGTCAATCCTTCATTTACTTGGCTCAAACTTATCTTTCCAAACAACAATTTATCAATCAACTTCTTTTCAGTCAAAACCTACAACCAATCCTCACAAGATAAGTATTCATAATCACATTTAACTTCAAGTGCTTCAACCTCTGCTTCAAAGAGGTCATACATTTTCATCTCTAGATTTACCAAAGATTCACATAGTGCCTCAAAAACATTTACATGTTCATTTCCATCAACAATCTTAGTTGTTGAATTCACCAAATCACTATGTATTGCATCATTGACAGTTTCCTCATTATCACATGCCGCTTCATTGGTAGTTACAAACACTTTCTTCATCAATCATTACGACTTCAATCCTACCATATTGAGTCTTTTTGTTATGATACTTTCAACACAACCACCATTTTCAACAAAAATATCTTCATTAATTCCAATGTCAGCTATTGTGCTTTCTCTCACAGTGTACTTCATTTCTAAAACATTCCAAAACTCTTTTGCATTGTCTTCTTCAACAAATTCATATAAAATAGTAGACAAAAGACTTTTATCCAGTGATGAACTAATAAGATATATAATTATATTTTATCTTTTCTCTTATCAAGGGGATTGATCAAACAATCTTAAACAAATTTCCATAAATCTACTGAACCCAAAAATCCTTCCATTTTAATTTCCCAAAGCTTAAAATTTTTATCTGAGAAGGATGGAAGAACTAACATTAATCTTTTCAATATTTCACCAATTTCTTCATGTTCTTTATTGATCTAGTCCAACACTGCATTATGATCCTCAAGCATGGGTTCTTCATTTGCAACTGGAAACACTCCATATTGTTTTGTAAAATATAATGACTCTTCCTGCTGATTCTTTCTCCTCATTTGTTTCATCTCTCTCGAGAGTTGTTTTATTTTTCTTTGTTGACCAATGACTTCTCTTGTTCATTCAGTTTCACTTTAACATGTCAAAATCACAAGCAAGTGATCCTTTTATTAACAAAATGGAGAGCAGCCATTGCAATTGATTCACACACAATAATAATTTGTATTACAATGAATCTCAATTACAACATATATATATAGTTGGAGTCAGATCCAACTTATTCTAAACTTAGTTATGGAGGTTGAGAGAATATCTCAACAACTCCAACAAACCAAAAACCAACTTCAAATTAATCATTAATTCTAACACCCTCCCTTAATGATTACATTACAAATAAACCACATATTACAATTCTCAAATCACAACATAGATCTCTGTCTTATCTGGTCTTCATGAGCACTGAAACTCACTCTACAATCACACGGCTTCTGCTCTTTCTTCTTCCTCTTCTTCGAGCTTTCCATTGACACATTTAAAGTCAAAACGCCTCTGACCATATTTCTTTCTATACTGGACAATTTGACAACTTGGCTCATCGGGGCTTCCGTGATAAAAGTTGACAATTATTGATGCATTCTATGAACTTGCCTTCATCTGTCGGATTTTTGATTTCGGCTATCCTTCAGTATCTAGAAGAAAAGTTTGGATACTGAATGTCCTCAACATTCCTTTACACAAGGTGACTTCCAATAAAAACAATGTACTTGATACTGGGGCTACCAGCTTGCATCAAAATACAAGTTTTTATTTTTACATAAACACTTACACACAAAACTTTAAACTCAGCAAGTAAATGTAACCTTTAATTGTCGAAATTGGAGCACTGAAGTACAACAAGAATCAAGAGTTTACATTTTTTTTTTCTTAATAAAACTCTACACTTAATAAAAACTTAACACATAGATCCCTTCAGCGATTTAAGAGACTGAAAACCTCGACATTGTCGAAATTGGAGCACTGAAGTACAACAAGAATCAAGAGTTTACATTTTTTTTTTCTTAATAAAACTCCACACTTAATAAAAACTTAACACATAGATCCCTTCAGCGATTTAAGAGATTGAAAACCTTGACATGTGGTTGCGACTGATACATCAACCAATCTGGCAGTAAATCTGAAAGAATTTAAAATATGTTGAAGTATCTCCGTGAGTGGCATCCTTACAAGCACGCTGACATATTTCATTAACATCAGCTCCATTGAATAGTAGCGGATAGTCCCAATGAACCGCAACTGTAATACTTTATAAAGGGCTTCAAAACTGAACAGAGCTCGTCCTCTTTGTGAAGGCTCTCCTCCAACGTCCTCACAGCCAGGGATTTCTCCACAAACGCAGTTGACCTCTCAAAGCTTGGCAGTTTATGCAAATCAATGGCGATCGATTGATTCTTACATGCAAGAGCTCCTCTCTGATATAAACAGTCGGCTATGTCTGATGCAGCGATCTGGTCACGCGCAGCGATGACTCCTTCACGCTCTACCTTCGTTAGATTTGCTTCGAATCTGGCAGCAGTTCTCTTTATATCAGCCACTAAACATAGAACACTCTCCACTCTCCTACACTACATATATACAAATTATCAGCTTGCAATCTATCTCATTTTCCAGCCCCTCTCGTGAGAGAGTTAAGGCTGTCCTTGCTCTGATACCATATTAACAAAATGGAGAGCAACCATTGCAACTGATTGACACACAATAATAATTTGTATTACATTGAATCTCAATTACAACATATATATATATATATATATATATATATATATATATAGTTGGAGTGAGATCCAACTTATTCTAAACTTGGGGGTTGAGAGAATATCTCAACAACTCCAACAAACCAAAAACCAACTTCAAATTAATCATTAATTCTAACACCTTTCTAACACCTTTACAGCAAGTGATCCTGCTTTCAACTTCTCTTTTCCTCAATAACTGCATGAATTTGACAATCGAGGCCTAAATTGGCATCGACCTCCTCACAGATTTTTCTCACACCTCTACCTGAGCTTTGAGACCTTCAACAACAGGTGCAAACGCCCTTCAATTTCTACAACAATAATACAAACTGTTTTTTCACACGATGGCTGAGTCAATTCTCCAAATTCTTGTTGGTTCTCACCAATCGTAGCTCCTCCCAAGGCGGATGGAAACAATCAAGAATGGTGGTGATCATAACATTCGCAATCAAATCAGCTTCTTTAAACAACAAGTGGATGACCAGATTAAATAACAACAACTTCACTATCAGAAACTGTTTTTTCACACGATCGCTGAGTCAATTCTCCAAATTCTTGTTGGTTCTCACCAATCGTAGCTCCTCCCAAGGCGGATGGAAACAATCAAGAATGGTGGTGATCATAACATTGGCAATCAAATCAGCTTCTTTAAACAACAAGTGGATGACTAGATTAAATAACAACAACTTCACTATCTCTGATAGGGAAGCGATAGGAACTATGGCAAAATATAACGATTGACGCGATACAAAAAATCTTTGGCAAGCCTTATCATCTAGCACCAACATTTGACAGCCTAGAAGGTTGCGGTCCAAACTCGCACGAATCGACTCAAGAAAAAAAAAATACTTCAGGTCATTACCAGAATTTTCGAAGCACTGGTTTGGGTTGGTTGGGTTTCCGCTTGAGATCGCATCGCCGAGACAACTACAAATGCCCGCGACAACTCCTCCTTCATGCACTCAGAAAATATGTGGTGACACGTTCTTCACATCTAGCGGTAACGTCAAACATGGTCTCTCCAACATGCGATCAGACGCAGATAATCCCGCAGGTATCCAGGTACAATCCACCACTTGTCATACGTCTTCTCAACAACGATTAGATCTCTCCCTGCGACCTGTAGTCTCCACGCGTGGCCTTACTCTCCACGCTACGCTAACCACTTTGCTTCACACATAGACTTGCCACTTCGTCCAGGTGGGATCTTATGAAGGTCCGTGGATCACCTTCAAAGTAACCTCTTGCACACTTCAACGAAGAAATGAGACTCCCAACACAGACCAAAAACAACGACTCATACAAAATGTTGCAAAATAAACTTGTTGCACACTCCAACACGTGGTTTTTGGTAGCAATCTCTCCCAAGGAAGCTAATTTAGGAGTAGTTCCTTCAACACTATAACAATCTCCTTCTCACACTTGGATGACTGCAACAATGCTTCCACGATCTAACTTTCACAACCGATATGTCACGACTCTTACACAATGATCAAATCAACAAGTATGCAAAACATTCTCACAGAAATCGCTCTCAAGCCAACCTCTTCAAAAAACAACGAGCAACCCTACAATTTTCTTCCACAACGGATACACCTGCGCTCTGATACCAAGTTCAAAATGAGAGATCAACCACACACAATAATAGTGGGGCCACAAGGGCTCACACAAGTGAGACAATGCTCACACACTCCATTCTTTAAGATAGAAAATGATTACATATATATAATGTAGGAGAGCCTCTAACAACCTCTTGAATTTGTGGATCTGAAAATTACTCGTAAGCTAGAAAACAAGTTTAACTACAACAACCTGAAACAAACTCTAACCATCTACTAATTCTATCATTTTGACATTATTTCTCCAACAGTCCGCCCCAATATAATAAACTACTATAATTCTATCATTTTGACATTATTTCTCCAATAGTCAGCCCCAGTATAATAAACTACTATGAGGGTGGGGGAGAGAAAGTGCACAAAGGTGACATGTATAATCGCAAACCACAAATGTGATTTGAAGTTACCAGTTTCTAAACTTGACCGGCATTCAAACAGTTTCAGAAGTCTCAGCAGGTTTGTAAAATGGCTTATTCTTGGTACCGAATTGACCATCTCATACCACGTGTACCTGCTTTCGATATCAGAAGTGATCCACTCTCCCTTTCTCTAATCGAATATGCTCTAAGTCGGTTTGCTATCTTCTTTTGGATTGGACTGCTCTCCACTCGGTGAAGAGTCTTACTCCTGATGATCTGATACCATAATATAGTCAGAGACAGAGAATCAAAACACAAATACGGGATACAAACTGTAGGGCTTCAGTACCCTTCTCGATATTAAATAGATTACACAAAAAAATACAAATAGATCTCAACGGACTAAATAGATTACACAAAAAATACAAATGGATCTCAACGGACTAACTGTTGTTAACAAATACTGAACTGAATGACTAACTGAAGTCTAGCTAAGCTAACTGGATGTGCTGGAAGATAGGTGGACAAGTGGAGGTTAATTTTTGTTGGAAATAGTAATTACAAGTTGGTGATATCTTCACGTCTCTGCTGATTTGTCTGTTAGTCAATATATCAGTAGCTGAATTGTTAGTCAGCCAATCTGATAGTATACAAGTGAAAAGTCGCATGTTTACTCAAAGTCAGTCTATACAAGTGAAAAGTCGCATGTTTACTCAAAGTCAATCGACAAGAAGGAGAGTTATAAATGGAGCCGGTCTTTATATTTCTCGAGTTCAGTTGAATGGTTGAATAGACAGTCGAATTAATGGTCATCTTTAATGTTGAGTCAGTCTTAGCTTCTGTAAGAAGTCTCAGTCGGAGTCCATATAAGTCTGAGTCCTTAGTTAGCATAGGATGATGCACAGACAGGTATAGGGTGTAGTAGAATAGTTTAAAGGATCAACCACAACTGAGGAGTTGAAGAAGTATGAGAGCACAAGCTCTGTGTTTGTAAAATCAGCAGAAGAAGTCATTGGAGCAGAAGTTCATTACATATTGTATAATGTAATCGTGCACAGTGCACCAAACTTTATTAATATCAAGTATTTTGTGTGTTAATAAGTTTCATGTCACATTTTTGAGTTTATGTTTTAAGCATAACATTGCATTATTACACATTTACAAATTGTTGTTTAAAGCGTTTATATTACAATGCATAGTATTTTGTAGCTGTGCTGCGCACAATTTCCTTGCGCACCGAGTATTCAAGTTTTTTACTGCCACGCACTCGATCCAAGATATGGTATTAGAGAAGGTTGATCAAAAGCAAGTTGATCAAGAGAAGGTTCTATCAGAACAAGTTCAAGAACGAAAACTTTGTTGAAAAGTGAAATATGGCTTCTACCTCAAATTTGCAACCTCCCACTTTTATAGGCAAGAATTACGAGATGTGGTCTTTGACCATGAAGGCGTTGTTCCAAGGTCAATATGTATGGGAGATAATCGAGAATGGCTATGTGGAACCAATAGATTTGGCATCATACAATGCCCTCACACAAGCTAAGAATGATGTCTTGAAAGATCAATGAAAGAAGGATGGAAAGGCGTTGTTTTACATAAATCAAGCCATGCGTGAGAGCATAGTTCCAAGAGTTGCATCAACAAAGCAAGCAAAGGAAGCATGGGACATATTACAAATCTCTTATCAATATATGGAAAAATTAAATACTTCAAAACTATAGATTCTTAGAAGACATTTTGAAACTCTGTCAATGAAATATACAAATATAGTAGATTCCTTTTATACCCATGTCATTGGCCTGATAAATCAAATTAAGTCTCATGGTGAAACCATAGAAGACAAAAAAGTTGTTGAGAAGTTATTTAGGAGTCTTCCTCCTAAGTTTGATACCCTAGTGGTGACTCTAGAAGAGAGCAAAGACTTGAGTTAGTTTAGTCTATATGAATTGCAAGCTTCCCTCATTAATCATGAACATAGATTGAATAGGTTAAGTATGTTATTAGAGAATGACTTTTTCGCGTAGTCATCTATAAGTCATGGAAGGGGAAGGGAGAGTGATAACTCTAGAGGTAGGGGAAGAAATTCTACCAAAGGTGGATGCAGTAGAAGTCCTGAAAATAATGGTGGAAGAGGTCAAAACCCAAGTACCAGTTATCCAAGTGGTCAGAGAACTGACAAGTCAAAGATTCAATGCCATAACTATAAAAGGTATGGACATTATGCATATGAGTGCATGAAGAGATAGTCTAATCATAACAAGCAAGGTCAAGATCAATCAAACAATGAAAATAACCAAACTCACCCTATGTTTATGGTGCACGTTGTAGAAATTCCTATAGTATCCCCAATTGAATGCAATATTTCTCAAGCAAGTCCATGTGACATATGGTACTTAGATTCAGGCTACAGTAACCACATGACATGAAACATATAATTGTTTTCTAGTTTGTATGAGTCAGTCCAAACCAAGGTTACACTTGGAACATATATCCAAGTCACTTTCTTAGGCAAAGGCAATATAAACATTTTAACTAGGCAAGGAGAACAAAAAGTTATGTCTGATGTGTATTATGTTTCTGGTCTGAAGCATAATCTGATGAGCATAGGACAACTGCTAAAAAAGGGATACATAATATACATGGAAGATAATCACTGTGTGATCATGGATAAATTCCCAAGCAATCAACTTATTGCAAAAATCCAAATGACAAGTAACATGATGTTCCCATTGACATTGAATCTAGCCAAGAAGAAGAATACAACGCTAGCTATTGGTAAAACAAAATATGTGCAGTTAGACACTGCATTTACAATAGCAAGTGCGTGCAGTTCTAATGAAGAAAATAGTGCGCACAGTACCAAGAAAGGAGAAAATAGCACAGAAATGAAGGCAACGTTCTAATATGAAATACATGATGATTCCTGGTTATGGAATTTCATATTTGGACATTTGAACTTTGGAGGTCTAAATATACTACACATAAAGGATATGGTAACAGGTTTTTCGTTGATTGAAAAACCAGAAACGATATGTGAAGGCTGCATATTTGACAACCAACATAGAGAATCATTTCTAGTTGGCAAGTCTTACAAATCAAAAGCTCCACTGGAAATTGTACACTCAGAGATTTTTGGACCAATGCAAAATCCATCTATAGGAGGCAATACATATTTTATAACATTCATTGATGATTTCTCAAGAAAGACATGGATTTATTTCCTAAAGCATAAATCTGACGCATTGGGTTGTTTTTTGTAGTTTAAATCACTTGTGGAGAAACATAGTGGTTATTACATCAAGTGTCTAAGAACGAATAGAGGAGGATAATACATTTCAAGAGAATTTCAGAAATTTTGTAAAGTTCATGGCATTTACAAGCAATTTACCGTGCAATATACACCACAAAAAAATGGTGTCGCAGAAAGAAAGAATAGAAACATTATGGAAATGGCACGTTGTATGTTGACAACCAAACATTTGTTAAATGTGTATTGGGATGAGTTAGTAGAAACTGCAATATATATATTGAACAGATGTCCGAAAAAGAGTGTGAAGAATAGAGTTCCCCAAGAAGCTTGGATAGGATTGAAGTACAATGTGGCGCACTTAAAAGTTTTTGGTTGTGTCACATAGACAAATGTTCCAGATAATCTAAGAAGGAAGCTGGACAAGAAAGGACATAAATGTATATTTGTTGGGTATTCTGAAGAAACAAAAGGATACAAGATGTATGACCCTGTCACAAGGAAAGTCATAATTAGCCACAATGTTTAGTTCGTGGAGAATGAAGCATCGAATGGAAGCATAACAAAGATAGTCAAAATTATTGACGTGATGGAGCATGATGACATAGAAGATGAAATGGTTCAAACACCATGCATAGTTCAGTGCACAGTCCCTTCTACACCTGTCACTATGACACAAAACACATCACAGGACACTCTAGTAAGAACAACAGGTGCATAGTCTACACCGAGAGCGCATCAAACATTAACAAGCAGTCCAAGTAGTTCTACATCTTTAGATACAACATTAGGAAGTCCGTTACCAAGAAAGAAAATAAGTTTGTGCGACATCTATAATGAAGACACAACAAATTCATTTTTAGTTTTTTCTATGTTTTCACAAATAGATGATCCATTAACTTTTGAAGAAGATGTCAAAGATGATGTGTGGGCACAAGCCATGGATGAAGAAATTAGATGCATAGAGAACAATCAAAATGGAAATTGGTAGATGTACTTGAAGACAAGGATGTTATAAGTGTCAAATGGATTTATAAAATCAAGCAAGATGCATAAGGAAATGTACAGAAGCACACAACAAGGTTAGTTGCAAGAGGCTTTATACAACAACCTGGAATTGATTTGAATGAAACATTTGCACCAATTGTATGCATGGACATAGTTAGAACTATGCTAGCCATTGTCACACAGTACAAGTGGCAAGTTTATCAGATGGATGTGAAGTCATCATTTTGAATGGAAACTTGGAAGAAGAAGTATATGTGGAACAACCATAAGGTTATGAGGTTCCAGGACAAGAAGACAAAGTGTACAGATTGAATAAATCACTATGTCGATTAAAGCAAGCTCCCAGAGCTTGGTACAGTCGGATAGATTACTATCTCACACAAAATGGATTTCAGAGAAGTGAAAATGAGCCAACACTGTACATCAAAGAAAATCAACAAGGTAACATGTTAATTATTTGTTTATATGTAGATGATTTTGGCATAGAATATTTTAAGTCAATCATGAAGGATGAATTTGAAATGAATAATTTAGGGCTCATGATATGTTTTTTGGGAATAGAAGTTCACCAGTCCAAAACTAGTATATTTATCTCACAATCCAAGTATGTGCATGAAATTATAAGAAGATTTAATATGATGAATTCAAAAGCAACACCAACACATGTCATAACATGATTGAAGTTAAGCAAATAAGATAAAGGGTCCAAAGTGGATCCCACACTATTTAAAAGACTCGTAGGTAGTCTTATGTATCTAACAACGACAAGACCTGATATTATGTATGGAGTGAGCCTAATTTCAAGTTTCATGCAAACACCAAAAGAATCACATTGGAAGGCAGGAAAGAGAATCATGATATATGTGAATGGAACAAAATATTTTGGTATTAAGTACTCCACTTTAGAATATTTCAGACTCATTGGATACATTGATAGTGATTGTGGAGGCAACATAAATGATAAGAAAGGTACCTATGGGTACACATTTCATTTTGGAACAGGTATGGTATCATGGGCATCAAGGAAGCAGTCCATTGTGACTCTTTCTTCAACAAACGAAGACTACATCGTAGCTACAAGTGCATCTTGTCAAGCTGTTTGGATGAGAAGAATGTTAAAAGATTTGTTGCAAAAACAATAGGAACCAACAACAGTATTCCGTGACAACAATTCATCCATCATGTTATCAAAGAATCATGTGTTTCAAAATAAAAACAAGCACATTGATACAAGGTATCATTTTATAAGAGAATTGGTGAATAACAAAGAGATATGTTTAGAGTTTTGCAGGTCAAAGGAACAAGTCGCAAACATTTTCACAAAGGCTTTAGCAAGAGATGCATTTCAGCATCTACGCAGTAGTCTGGGAGTTTGCGCAGTAATCGATGAGTGATAGTAAATGAAAATTCAATTTTTTGATGTAATTTTCTTTTGTAATCCCACCTACTTATAATTAAGGGGGAGTGTTGGAAATAGTAATTACAAGTCGGTGAGATCTTCACGTCTCTGTCGATTTTTCTGTCAGTCACTCTGTCAGTAGTCAAATTGTTAGTTAGTCAGTCTGACAGTCTACAAGTCCAAAGTCACACGTTTACTCAAAGTCAGTCAGAAAGCATGCGAGTTATAAATGGAGTTGATCTTTATCTTTCTCGAGTTCACTTAAGTGGTTGAAGAGACAGTCGAATTAATGATGGTCTTTAATGTTGAGTTAGTCTTAGCTTCTATAATAAGTCTCAGCCAGAGTCCATATAAGTCTGAGTTCTTAGTTAACAGAGGATGATGCATAGACAAGGTAGAGGGTGCAGATAGAAGAGTCGAAAGGAGAAACCACAACTGAATATTTGAAGAAGTATGAGAGCACAAGCTTTGTGTTTGTAAAATCAACAGAAGAAGTCATTGGAGCCAAATCTCATTACATATTGTATAATGTAACTGCGTGCAGTGTGCTGAACTTTATTAATATCAAGTATTTTGAGTGTTGATAAGTTTCATGTCACATTTATGAGTTTATTTGCTAAGCATAGCATTGTGTTATTCCACATTTACAAATTGTTGGTTAAAGCATTTATATTACAACACACTGTATTTTGTCATTGTGTTGTGCATAGTTTCCTTGTGCGACCGCCTCACAAGTATACAAAAAACTCAACTATTGTATTATTTTTTTTCATTTGATAAAAACCGACGGTTTTTTACATTGCAGGAAAACAATGAGCGCTTGGGCAGAGCTTTTGCAGATTCATAGAAAGTTTTGTCCGGGGACATCCCTTCCAATTTTCCATAACTGTCCTCCTCTATTTGAAATCAATTCAGCAATGCAACTAGAACATTGCTAGAACTGATCTAGTTTAAGATTCCCAAGTCCTAGTTGTTCCTGCAACTGGGAGCAGTTTCTAAAAACTAGTTGTTCTTGCAACAAAGTGAAGTTTCACAAAAACACTACTTGAAGGGAAGACATAATCACTTTTCTGTTGATTGCATTGATAAAACCACATTTATGTAGACTGCATGATTTCTTATTGAAAAGGGAAACATCAAAACTTGGCATAATGAGATGTAAACTCCTAGCTCAATGTAATGAGCACGTGGCTTATGAATTATTAACCAAGGTGGTGGGTGTATTACTATCAACAAATCCATCAGTTCATTATCATTGAAGCCTTATCTTGGGACAAGCATTCAATTCGCAGCAAGCAAATGCCAGATGACTGGTAAGCACATTCTGAGGCAAGATGAGAATGAGAGGTTAAGGGGTTAAGTGTGCACATTGAGTATGTTTTCAATATTTATTTATAACTTTCCATCTATCATATTTAAATAATGGTTAGTTGTTTCATATCCTTATTAATTTGTAAATTGGAAATCCTTCTTAAGAAGATATTAACTTGTTATGGGCTCGACTATTTCCCAATTCAATCCCCCTCCTCCTCATTTGATAGAGAGTGTGTCTGTTCACCAATATAAAACATGGTTGTTCCTTCCCCGTCCCGCTCCCATTATTACCCATGCAAGTCTTTTTAAAATAATTTAATTTTACAGATCATCACAACCATGTTTTTTCCATAATCATATTATTTATGATAGAAAAAAAATCAAAATTTGGTTTTAAAATTCCTTTTATTACATCGATAGGCGTCCCCCCTATTGGAATCAATGGTTTAACCATCCTTTTAATTAAAAATTCCAATATTATGGCCAACAATTAAAGATGCTCTCATATTCTTCGTCTTACACTCAAATGGATGAATGAGATTTAATGTTCATAAATTCCTTGCATTTATGATTGCATCGATTAACATGTTTACTTTTTCACATTTACATAATCATATTAAGAAATTATTGGATGACTATTTGATTGCCATGTTTGAGTAATTAGAAAACACTATCACACCTCATTACCTCACATGCCTCATTGCCACTGATAGTTGATTTTGTAATGAATGTGTAATTCTTTGCAAAATCAACTACAAAAAAAATTTTCCTTGGTGGAAACACTTCACAGGATTGTTTGAATTGTAGGTCTTGCCATCAATCTCTATGTGAATGCTTGGTGTATTTATAAATTTCTTCCTCAAACTTCTTCAAAAAATCTATCACACATATTTTATCTACATTCAAATCAATCCTTTTGGAAATAACATTTGAAGAATGTGGAGCTGTGTTGTTCATATATTCATATGTCTTCCAATTGACTGTTATATTAGAAAATGATTGATCATTCATATCAATATGATACTTTGAATGAAACAAACTTAGATTTCCACAACAATCACATTTCTTTCCACCAACACATTTTTTTTTGTAAAATAAATCATCACCTTCTCTTTCACATAGAATTTCAGATATAAAAGCACAGAATGTGGAAGGAGGAGGAGGTGAATCTGGCAATAAAGTTTTACCAAAATCCAAAAAAGTGTCATAATACAACTCAAATTCCACATGATAACGACAACAACAAGTGTCACGAACAATGATGAGTCTAACAAACCATGGTTTTGTTGCACAAATGTATTGATGAAAATTTTAACTTCTTTGTGCTCTTCTTTGAACTTATTGAACAATTCTATTTCTGTCATTGGAAATATATGTTTTGGATGTTCTTCATATTGTTTTCGTGTTATTCTTCATCACAACACATCCCTTGTATGTGGTGAAACACGAGATTCTTCCAACCAACAATTATAGGCCAATTTTCAACATTTTCTGCAAGTCTATCTTTGTAGGGTTGTCTAGAAATCATTGTCCAACAAGTCAGTTCATCATTTGCATTTATTTTCAATCGAAATTTTCTATGTTTGTGCAATGTTTTTCTTGACGTTCCCATTGTTTTTTCCATGTGTCGCGTCAAATAATCTTTTATATTGCTAGATGAAAAAGCTGTTGTTTGTATCGCTCTACGTGCAACACTGACATCTTTTTTTCGAGATTTTCCAAAATCTTTTAATACACTAGTTATATTGTCAAAGACATTCTGTTTCACCTTTGTATATTTTGTTGAATTTTGAATACCCAATAATGATGTAGCTTCTTTTAACTTTCTTAACTTTATTAGACAGAGTAAAAGTTGAGCTTGTACTGTTACTAATTCATCTTTGAAAAAAGTGTTATACATATTCTTAGTTCAATATCTTATATAATGCTTAGCTTTTTTCTTCCCAAATTTGTGAGTATCAACATTTTCTAATATTTCATCATCAATGTTGATAGATTCTCCTGCATATTTCAATTTAAAGTTTATATTAAAAAGCAAAACCCAAACATAAATTCACTAAACTATATATATAAGTGTTTATCTTGTATTATATAAATTTATGTACATACCTATAGGTGATTCATCTTCTGCTTCAATTTCAGTTTCAACGTCTTCTTCGACATTATGAGACAAATCTATTTATGTTTTTTGAAAAACATCAAATTGTAATTACAATAAATTATATTAAACAATATTTTAAATTTGAATTCTATACTTTTAATATAGACAATATGTGCATGCATACCTAGTTGGACTTCTTCTTGTTGAAAATCTCTATTTACATTATCATCGTTTCTTTATTCAATATTTGCATGTTCTTGTTTCTTTCTCCAATAATGCTCTTTCCTTTGTTCGTTATGGAGACTATCATCTTGAGTGCGATCAAATTTTCTCTTGCGCAAACTTTTGTTTCCCATGACTTTTATAGTTATCTATAAAAGATATGTTCAACAAAGACTTCAGCTTGAAAAAATGCTCAACATTTATCTTTCAACATATAAATTGTTATTCCAGTTGAAAGATAAATGTTGAGCATTTTTCATTTACAGTTTACTTTAATGGCTATTACAGTTTACTTTAATGGCTATTTTCATTTTCTTATGGGACTTTGAGGGGTGGATTGAGATTTTAGACATGCAAGATTAAATATATTTACATATCATTGTTTCGCTTCAATTTCAGGGGTTTATTGTTGTTTACATATCATTGTTTCGCTTCACTTTCAGGGGTGGATTGTTTTTTACTTATCGTTGTTTCACTTCACTTTCAGGGGTGGATTGTGATTTCAGAGATGCAAGATTAAATATCCTACAATTTCAGAGATGCAAAGATTATTTCATAAGTGTTGCAGTCTTGTGAGTATATTGGAAGTTCCGCGCTTAGAGAATGTGTGCAACAGATCACCACAATTCCATTTCCATTACATACGAATGGTAAATGATGATTTTTCCTTAATAACAACAACTCTACTAAAATCTATTTTTCGTAAATGGGAGATAGTTACAATGAATATTCCAGTTCTACTGGTTAATGATCCATAATTTGGAACTTCGATTAGATTGAGATCCATCGAAATTGAACGGTTGAACTATTAGTAAACTTACTAATTAGTTTTAAACTTTATTAAGACCAATCAATCTAAGTTTTAATTTTTAAGTATCTCTTGGATTTATTTAAAGAGATTATGAGAGAACTGGTAGTATCATAAAATATTAAATATATTTGAGTAAATACTTTATATAAGGATGGCATTATTTAAAACAATTATGGGAGAATTGGTAGTATCATAAAAATATTAAATATATTGCATAAATACTTTATATAACGATGGATTCATTTAATGGTAATCACATTGGATTGGATTTGGTAATGGATAATTTGTAAGAATCCATTAATTAGTAAAATAATGTATTGTGAACCAACAATTATGATAATCAATGTATCTATTTCGAGGTATAGATATTTCAAAATATTTCTATAGTTTGAGTATACTATATGTATGGGGACCAGTGGGAACATGGGGCACATGGAATTGAAAAAAAGCACGAACATAGAGGCAATTAGCTATTTTGTAAGAACTACTAGTTGTAGAGAGAATAAGCTCTCTTGTTACTTGGTTCTCGTAATGTAATAAAAAATAAAAAATACAGTATGAGGGAACTTGTGGATTAGAGCTCCCATGCATAGCATGGATTATTCCCAATTATTAGCTTCCAAGTCGTCGTACTACTAGCCCAGAAGAAAACCCATAAATTGAAGAAAACCAGTAATGAATGGGTCATGATCAAGACTAAAAAGTCCAAGGCCCACCGTCTAGCATGAAATTATGTAATATCATGTTTTCTATCATTAAAGACCCATAAAAGGGTTAGAACTTCTCATTTTTTATCATCTCAGAACTGGTAAAATTCCAAGTATCGCATAAAGTGGTGCATCTTGATCACTTATCTTATTATTTAGTTATCGTTGATAATGTGAGAAGCCGAAGAGATTGAATGCGAGAGAGAGAAATCTTACGGGGCCAAAAATAGCCATTACGGAGGGTAGGTTGGTTATCACTATTATATTACAATAATATAATAGTATGGGACATATAAGCACAAGATCATTCAAGAGTTTCTAGTTTCAATTATCCATGTACATGGACAGGGTCGAATACGGCCCTGTCCATGTAGATTGATAGGCCTAAATTCAGTTT
>JZKD02S1734323.1:350883-399746 GCA_000966675.3 Picea glauca | reverse complement strand
TGGGGCTTGCAACCAAATCATATTCTTGGTTAGCTCATACAACGGGCCGAAGAAGAAAGCAACCAATAGGGAAGGGTATGTATGCACTGGACCGAGCAACAAGCTAGTAAAAGATTGATTGTGAACCAAAGAT
This sequence comes from Picea glauca, assembly GCA_000966675.3. NCBI lineage: Eukaryota > Viridiplantae > Streptophyta > Pinopsida > Pinales > Pinaceae > Picea > Picea glauca. Next base: position 399,613 of record JZKD02S1734323.1, on the reverse strand, counting down.
TTATTATAATCGGGTATGAGACTACTGGTGCACTCTTTCTTAAAGTTAAAATGGAAATCACTTGGTTGAACAAAAAAGTAATAGCTATCAAACTGTCCCATTTGCAATAAAAAATTTTGGATTAGGGTTATTTTAATATTTTGGGGTTTATTAGGATTAGGGCATGGTGAATTCATGAAGGTGGGTAACAGTTTCATGAGAATCAGGTCTCTAAAATTCTGAAATAAATTTTTTCAGTCGAACTAATTTTTTTTCGGCCGAAAGTACTATTGTTTTAGCCGAAAAATGTTTCGGTCGAACCTTTGAATGTCAAATTAAATGGTACCATGACAACGCCCTCAATTTCTTTATACAATTTTAGCCGGATGAATATTTTTCATTCGGTAACATCTTTTCGACTGAAAGATATTCCATCCAAAATAATGTTTCAACCGAAAGAAATTTTCGGTCGAAAGATTATTTCGATCGAAAGCATCTTTCGGCTAAAAACATCTTTCGGTTGAAAAGTGGTTTATATATTACCGGCACATCGCAACTACTATAGTTTTTGCAATTTGTTAGTTAGTTCATACATGCACATCGCGCTTGTTAGTGTTGGTGTTTAGTGTTTTCTGTTTGCTATGGGCAGACATTTGGTGTTTGATGCGGGCAAGTGGTCTTATGGATGTTGGAGCAGTGGGTGGGCAGACGTCGGAGCTTCGGGCGGGCGGATGTTGGAGCTGCGGCCGTTCGGTCCAGATACATTTAGATTAGGAAATTTTGAATTAGAATTTAGAATTTAGATTTTTTTTTTAGATTGTTGACAGAGCCTTATTCATCCCTATCCATGTACAGTGACATGCCCAAATTCGGGCCTGTACCTGTACATGGACAGGGCTGAATATGGCCCTATCCCCTAGCTTAGTAAAGGCATATGTTTAAATTTTAAATTTCTATTTAAAAATTAGAATTTAGAATTTTTTTTATATTGTTGATAGGGCCTTATTTGGCCCTATCCATGTACAGTGACACTCCTGAATTCGGGCATGTACCTGTACATGGACAAGGCCGAATATGGCCCTGTCCCTTTGCTTAGTAAAGGTGTGTGTTTAAATTTTAAATATCTATTTAAAAATGAATTTATAATTTATTTTAAATTGTTGACAAGGCCTTATTCGACCCTTTCCATGTACAGTGACAGGCCTGAATTTGGGCCTATACCCGTACCTATACATGGATAGGAATGAATATGGTCCTGTCCCTTAGCTTAGCAAATGATATGTGTTACACTATGACCATTATAGAATTTAGAATTTAAATTATGTTTAAATTATAAATTTCTAGTTAAAATTTAGAATTTAGAATTTATTTTTAGATTGTTGAGAGGGCCTTATTTAGTCTTGTCCATGTACAGTGACAAGCCCGAATTCGGGCTTGTACCTGTACATGGACTGGGTCAAATATGGCCTTGTCCCTTATCTTATTAAAGGCTATGTGTTACACTATGGCTATTACAGATTTTAGAATTTAAATTATGTTTAAATTTTAAATTTTTAGTTAAAAAATAGAATTTAGAAATTTTGTTTAGAATGTTGACAGGGTCTTATTCGACCCTGTCCATGTACAATGGCATGCCCGAATTCGAGCGTGTACCTGTACATGGACAGGGCCAAATATGGCCTTGTCCCCTAGCTTAGTGAAGGCTATGTGTTACACTGACCATTACACAATTTAGAATTTCAATTATGTTTAAATTTTAAATTTTTAGTTAAAAATTAGAATTTAGAAATTTTGTTTAGAATGTTGATAGTAACTTATGCATTCCTTTCCATGTACAGGGACAGGCCTGAATTCAGACCTGTCCCTGTCCATGGACATGGACAAATATGGCCCTATCCATGTATAGAGACAGACCTGAATTCGGGCCTGTCAATGTACATGGACATGGCCATATTCAGGCCTGTCCATGTAGTACCTCAAGCAACATGATAAGAAGATCTAGAACTATCAACAAAGGCCCATTTCCATAGGAAATCCATACAACCACTAAGAAAATAGAAAGAGTTGCAGAAAATAGACAAAGGCTTGAAGAGACTTTAAACTTTAGGGCAAAACATAGACTAGCTATTCTAACTATAATCAGTGAGACCAAGGGCTAAGCATGAATGCTACAAAGCCACCACTACCCTGAATAGTGCCCAAATTGAACAAAGTTAGACTCTGACAACAAATGTAAAGAAACATCACCATAAAGGACCTAGTACATATCATAATATTTAACAGACCTAACAAAAAGCTTGAAATAAAAAAATATGTCTATAGTAGTTGCTAAAATAGGAGAAAAATAAGTACAACTTTGACAAAAATTCCACTTCTTTGCTAATAGTATCGCTAATTTAAAGTTTTAGTTAAAAATTACAATCATGGAAACAATAGGGATAAAGGAAGTGTACAGAACCATGAATCAAACCTGCTATAATCATACCAACTAACTGGGATAAGGGTTAAACATGATGAAGTAATGAGCTAATATGATATGAGACCACAACAATCCCTGTGAACAAACTGAATTACACTACATTCTTTGCTTAGAAGTAATTCCATCATATTTGTTCATAATGACACTGATTTTTCACTCTTATTGATTAGGGTTCTACTCCTAGTATAGGATATGAATAAGACCTATACTGGTTGTGCTCATATGTTACATGTATGCACTTCTTATAAATTTTAATATTTATGGGATTGGTTCTAACTCAGTACTAATACAAATACAACAACAACCTTTACATTCAACTTATGATAATCTACTCTTTGCGTATATGATCTCAACATAATATAGGGTTATGACTCATACAAGAAGATTTGTTCATGTTCTATGATGTGTAATAAGAATAAGTATACACATAATATAGATAGTATGAATCCATAGTATTAACTAAGAGTAATACATAGCTAAAATGATGTGTGTTTGATATGTTGTTATCCTTATTTGAGCTTACTGTATCTCCATATTAAGCTTACATGAATAACATGAGCTATGAACATAATCATAATCCAGTAATGTTTGAATATGATGAATACAGTCGTATAAGCAACTTCATAGATAACAAATCAATGTTGTATTGAGAATCATTGCCTTTGTTTGAACATAACATATAGTTTAGTTCGATCTTTAATCAAACACTCTAACCCATCTAGAAAAAAACCATAATCACAAGCTATGGCCTATTCCATCCATTCATGTTATCTTATCATAACATCTTCAAGCTTGGTTAACTCTATACCAATGTAATCCAATATTCATTTCACTATTGATATGATAGATTCATTGTTTCCAGCTTTATGTACTATTTATTAGGATGAATTTGGGCTTGTCCCTATACATGGACTGGTCGTATTCGGACCTATCCATGTAGAGGGACAAAACTGAATTTAGGCCTATCAATCTACATGGACAGGGCCGTATTCGACCCTGTCCATGTACATGGATAATTGAAACTAGAAACTCTTGAATGATCTTGTGCTTATATGTCCCATATAGTATTATTACTCTTCTGCATATTGGAAAAATTATATAAAATTTAGATTCCCATCCCCTTGACCCAAAAAAGTATATCAACTCTTTTTCCTCCATGTTTTTTCTTCTCTTTCGAAGTCACAATCAATGGGACTGTGACTTGGCTGCCAGGGGCTAGCCCTAGCAACCAAGCCGTGGGCATGCCAACGGCTTGGCCACAGGGCTGGGCCCCCGTGGCCAAGTCACAAGCATACTTATCCCTTCCACTACTTGATCAACCAACATCAAATTCTAATGTTCAACAATTAGTGTTCAACCAACATCAAATTCTTCAATTAGTGTTCAACCAACATAGTTGAACACTAATTGCAGAATTATTTAACAATGGAAATATTAAAAACCCAAGAGTTTGTTGAAGTTTTCCATGTCTTTATTTTCCATATATCCATATAATATATGTTTTTCACTAGTAGGGCGAGTCAATGTTCCACATTGATCCCCGTCAGCTCAACCTCTTCTTTCTTTTAAGAAATCTTTCTGTAACCGGTCTACCTCCAAGTAACCAACTGCGAAATCCTAAAAAATCAGCAGGCTTATGCCACAGTGCCCCTTTGGACCGTAGGATTTTCTTTCCTTGATGGGTTTATATTCTTTGAAAGCTTCCAACAGTTCTTTGGTTCCCATGCCAGAATCTATTTTAATTTTTTATGAATTTGGATTAGTACAAAATCCCTTCTTTAATTAGTCAAAATTTACCTTTAGAATTTGTTTTAACATTCAGATATTAAAAATAAAAACGTATCTTGCCTGGAAAAAACTAAGAGTTTTATTTCCCTTATGCCTTGTCCGCGAGTAACTAAAATAGATGTGAGGATATTTATAAAACTCATAATAAAATAAAAATAAACTTGCATAGTTCATTCTTAACCCTCTATCTTTCGACATCTAAAAATGTATGTGAATGTTTCTTGAATCCAAGATTAAAATGAATTTACTATGATGTGTAATAGTTCAAAATATTGCATTCTGATTATAAAAGTTTTATAAAACTCTATGCATAAATGCATTATATAGTTTGGTACAAGTAGAAGAAATCTTTATGTTTATTTTAAATTTGTTAATATTTGTACATTTATATTTATGTTTATTTTAAATTTGTTAATTAGTATTTAGATTTTAGATTTGGTTTGTGCGCATTTGTTCCGGTCCATTGTTCAATTGATAATAGTTCTGGTCTATTGTTCAACCACATAATTTATTAAGTGGTTTAATTTAAATAACTTTATGCATAGAAATATATTTGGTTCTTTCGGTTATATTTAAATATTATCCAACAAACATCATCTTAGTCTTTTTAATAAATTATATTTCTTGTAAATATAATACAAATAAATTTGTACTTCTATTTCTTGTTCTTTAAATATAAATATGTTCTTCTATTTCTTAAAATATAAAAGACAATTTAAAAATTACATATTTATATGTTCAAATTATATGTGCGCAAACAATAAATTTATAAACAATATGGAATTACTTGAAAATGAGAATTTGATATAGACAATAACAAATAATTTATAAACTTGATATGGATTTAGTTAATTTGATATAGACATTTAACAATCAAATATTAAGAATAGAGTAAGCATTTAAGTGATTAATCTGTGTGCCTAAGCACCCAACTTTTCTGTGCATAGATAATCTCTTATTAAAATTGGCTGTGACTTGGCCCCGAGGGCCATTCCTATGGCCAAGTCGTGGGAACTTGGCCCCGAGGGCCATTCCTATGGCCAAGTCATGGGCACTACCACGACTTGGCCACATGGTTGGCTCCCCGCGGCCAAGTCACAGTCATTTCAAACGTTTTGTATTTTATAAAAATTTCAAACTGTCCAACTTTTTATTTCAAAGGTTTTGTATTTTATAAAAATTTTAAATCTTTAGAAATTCAATTTATAAATCCATTTTTACATATGTAATATTGAAAAATGACATAAGTTATAAATATTATTTTATAGATTGTTGATTCTGGAATTCCTTGTTGTACCTTACTATCTATCTTATAATTTGTAAAGGAATATTTGTGAAATATACATACAATGGAAAATATTTAAAACATATGTGTGTGTGTGTGTGTGTGTGTGTGATTTTTTTTTCATAAATTTAAAAATAAAATAGGAAGACAAATTAAAAATTATTTGTTTATATGTTAAAATTATACACACAAACAATAAATTTATAAACAATATGGATTTACTTAAAAACGTGTATTTCATATAGACATTAATAAATAATTTATAAACAATATGGATTTGGTTAATTTGATATAAACATTTAACAATCAAATATTAAGTTTTTAAATTTGATATAAACATTTAACAATCAAATATTAAGAATAGAGTAAGAATTTAAGTATTTAGTCTGTGCCTGAGCAGTCGACCGAGAGCCGAATCTATTGTCTTTCACTCCGGTGTTAAAAGACTTAGATTCAAATGCCCTGCTTTTCTATGCATAGATAATCTCTTATTAAAATTGGATGTGACTTGGTCGCGGGGGGCCAGCCTTGTGGCCAAGTCGTGGGCACGCCCACGGCTTGGCCACATGGTTGACTCTCCATATCCAAGTCACAATCATTTCAAACGTTTTGTATTTTATAAAAATTTCAAACTGTTCAACTTTTAATTTCAAATGTTTTGTATTTTATAAAAAATTCAAATCTTTAGGAATTCAATTTATAAATCCATTTTTACATATGTAATATTAGAGTATCATAAGTTATAAATGTTATTTTACAGATTGTTGATTCTGGAAATCCTTGTTCTAATAACCACTTTATCTTGCCTCACCTATTTCTCCACTTTGATTAATGTCTACTTCAATTTCTTCATATTGTCTTGAGTCTTGGTCACATCTCCGTGTAAGACATGAGTGACCTACTTCTGCAGATTTGGTTTTTCCTTGAAATTCATCTGATCAACATTTAATGTAATATATTCTTGGATTTTTAGTCAGCAACTGACTAAATTTCATTTTTTTTCAGTCTCTAGAACAACCAAATTTAGCACTCACTTTTGATATGGTTTCTCTTCCAAACCATAGACTCTTATCATAGTAAACTTCTCTAAAAGGAACCCGTCTCCCACTTTGGTGTTGTTTTGCAATTGTAGTGACCTTTTGACTAAAGGAATAATTATAACGAATACTTCATTTTGGATAATAAAGTCTAATATAGAAATAAAAGAGTTTACATAGTGCAAAAAACCATCAATGGTGACATGATCTCTTACCATAGGCAGCCACTCAATGGTTGGGAGAGCAACATGTTGACTGGTCATTCACCATCCTAGACTTAAAATAACCCAGATGTGAGTATTTTTGATGGATTAACATATTGATCAAGTGAGACTGGTACCTGAATAACCTAGTACCCCTAAAATTTAAAAATTGTTGGTGCATTGTATTTGCCAAGAACTTGCATAAGTCAAACTTTATGAATGTTTGATTCTCAGGGTGTGACAAGGCTACTAGGAAACCCAAAAACAATGATATCCATTATAAAACTATTATAAATAGAAACAAACTTTGAAACATAGGCAATATATTCACTGAGGTCATTCCCTTAACCTCCATAATAGATACATCGAAACATAGGTAGTATATTCACTGTTATAACATTAGAATATGTTATAACATATTACAATGTAATTATATGTTATAATAACATATTACAATGTAATATGTTATAACATATTACTATAACATATAATTACATTGTAATATGTTATAACATATTACAATGTAATATGTTATATAGTAATATATGTTATGACATATTACATTGTAATATGTTATGGAGAATTTTCATTAATATAGCACAAAAAATAGAAAACGAAGAGTGAAACATAGGTCGTATATTCATTGTAGTCATTCCCCCAACCTCCAGAATAGATAAATCGAAATATGTAACAATCACTTTGCATTGATAGCGAAACTGATAAACAATATCAATATTTCATGTCATGAGTCTTGGTCACATCTCTATGTAAGACATGAGTGACCTACTTGTGTAGATTTGGTTTTTCCTTGAAATTCATCTGATCAACATTTAATGTAATATGCTTGGATTTTTAGTTAGCAACTGACTGAATTTCACTTTTTTCAGTCTCTAGAACAACCAAATTCAACACTCACTTTTGATACGGATTCTCTTCCAAACCATAGACTCTTATCATAGTAAACTGCTAAAAAATGAACGAGTCTCCCACTTTGGTGTTGTTTTGCAATTGTAGTCACCCTTTGACTAAAGGAATAATTATAACGAATACTTCATTTTGGATAATAAAGTCTAATATAGACATAAAATAGTTTACATACTGCAAAAAACCTTCACTTACATAAAAGAGTTTACATGATCTCTTACCATAGGCAACCACTCAATGGTTGGGAGAGCAACATGTTGGTTGGTCATTCACCATCCTAGAATTAAAATAACCCAGATGTGAGTTGTTTTAATGGATTAACATATGGATCAAGTGAGACCCTTGTTAATGATCTATTACCCTTTGTATTTACACAAGCATTTAGTTGAAGATGAGCTTCTATTAACCTTTGGATAAGATACTAGTTGAAGATGGTGTTGTATTACCCTTTGTATTTACACAAGCATTGGAATCACCAGGCCAAGTCTTGGTTGTTCACAAGGTTTCTGACAGGATGGATCTACCAAAATGATTCAGAGGCCATTCTTAGCCCCTGTATCAACGAAGTCACTGGAAGAAGGCCAGTAAGCATATAAACAATGCTTTATAGCCCAATATAAACAAATGTTTAGCAGTGCCAAATCATTAAATCAAAGATGCTTAGTATATAAAAAGGTCTGTCATAAACATAATTCCAACAACTTGCAATCATATAATACATTTTCTCTATTAATTCCCCCTCCAAGTTTAATACATACTTGTTGATACTTAGTGTCATTTCTTTGTAGATGGTAGACTTCTTCCATCCAACCAAACATGGTGTAAAGTTAATCGTTGATTTTTATGGACTGTGCTCCATACCTGTTGGATGCATGAAATCCGATTGCCCATAAATAACCGCTACTCCATTACTAGACTTTGACCCATGTACTATTGGTGGATTTACCAAGGTTATTTTTGTTAATATTAAGGAACAAAAATATATTTGAAATGGGCATGGGTAGTGGAGTTATGCATCACCCTATTATAATTGTGTCTAACAAAGAACATTTCTATTAATTGTGTCTTATTTTTTTTTCTTTCTTCATAATTTTTGTTGGTCAATGTTGGAGATATTAACTCATACTTGTCTTGTGCTTAACTTTTCATGAATTTCCAAATGATAGATATTGAGGAGAGATGTTAACACAGGATTCTCCAAACATTCCTCACAAATGGTCTAGGCTCTCCCAAGAAGGAAGAAGATGAACTCCTCCTTCGAATGAGACTCCGAGTGACCAACAACAATCTCGTCAGAGGAGATTTTCAAATGAGTCTGTGAATGATTCAACTACAGAGTGTGCTCAAGGAAGTGATATGGATGCAACCTTCTTAGATAGGTTGCACATTGATACTCCTACACCTGAGAATGTAGGGAATACCTCAGGATAAGAGAATATTTATGGTAATTTTATTTGATTTTGTTTATTTTTGTTGTATTTTTGTGTATTTAAATTTATGTTAAGTTAAATGTTGTAATTACTTTCAAATGTGTGTGTAGACAATGAATTTAGAGTAAGGGACGACAATTAAAGAGAGAGTGGTTTTCATGAAGATTCTAATGTCGGTGTAGAGGGTGAAGGTGGATTTAAGAGGCTGCATTATCAAGAAATAAAAGATTACATGCCTATGTCCGCCTATCCTTCAGATGCTGGTGATGAACTTCCCTGGGAAGGGATTACTGAAGCAATGACACTTGAGCGATGCTCAGGTGTTAAAAGGAGGTTGAAAAATGATTTGGTGGTCTTGGAACTCGCTCAGAAGAGTAAAAAAAGCTTTCAAATTGTTTTGCATTCATTGCACAACTTTATCGACGCATATCAAAAGATGGGGCCAACCATTGATAGTTTTGTCGAACTAATGAGGTGGAAAAAATCAGAGATGATGGGCCCTGATAAATGAGAGGTGGTAAAAAATAAATTTTCAAAAGATGATGCAATTTCAATGTTCAATTTCAAATATGGGCCAAAGAGGAAGATGTTGAAGGTGTAATATTTTAAGCACCCTGACATTGCAGGACATATGCATAACAAATTTTTGACGGCATATGGGAAATTTCCATGGAATGATGAGGTTCCACACTATTTTGCAAGACACTTTTATGCAGAGTTTTTTTAGCACATGCACCCTGATTATACTAGTCTATCATCCAATTATTATGGGGCTGGTAAAGAATGAACATATGATCTCAAAGGGGCATATCGAAATGCGACATTGTTGAGGCCTCCACAACCTTTAGTACCTCGCCCAACATGGGCATTTTATTCACATTCAAAGTTGCAAGATACATCAGAGGTTGACAACAAGGCTAGGAATGCAATTGATGAAAATTTGGAAGCGATTTTTTATGGTGTTGATGTTGGCATGAACCATCAACGAGTGGAAGACAATTTCCAAGCCACATTTGTTTATAAAATAGAGGCAAAGTTAGATATCATGTCATTAGAAGATGTTAAGGAGTATGTAAAATTTTGTCGTGATGGTTGAAAGAATGTCATTCAAAATGATGACGCAAAAAACAAATTGGTATGTGTTCTAGTTAGTAAATTTTTGACGCATTTTGGGATAGTTTACTTCTAATTCTAGATTTAGATATCATTGTATCTATAGAAATAATCAAGTTGTTATTTTCATTAATTGCAGTTTGAAGATATGTTAAATGAATCTCTAGCAAATAGGGGACTTGATTCCACAAGTTTAAATTTGGATCGGTTGAATCAGGTATGTGTTTTATAATATCCACAAATGAGCACTTTAGTTGTTCAATCTCCAATCTTTTGAATAAGAGATCAACAACATTTATAATTTTGTATAAATGTGAACACATTGAATCCTAGATTCAGTTCTTAGTTGTGTTGTTCACAGATCTCTATTCCATCTTCTACTACTTAGGGAGGCTTGTCTCAATTCTCACCGGGAGAGTTTGAAGAGGGTGAGAGTTCACATGTATCATTTAATGTGTTAAAATCATTTAAATTTAATGTGTTATAATCATTGAAATTTAGTTTTTGAATTTTCAAATTTGAAATGTGTTATATAGGGTAATGTGAAGAAGAGAGTACTTGAGAGTGTGCTTGGGAGGGAGATTGGGATTGAGGAGGAAGCAGAGGAAACACCCATATTTGGAAAGGATGCATCCATTCAGGATGATTCATAAATGTATGTTTTTGACTTTTATCAAACTTTTGTTTTCTAGAATTTTTAGTTTAGCCAAGTTCCTATTCAACGCTTTGATCAATTATTTTGAAATATATAAAACCCTTGTATAATCTTATTGTTGTCTTAAATGGTGTACATTCAAACTTATTTAAGTTTAGATCATGATGAAGACCTAATTTTGAACTTGAACATTTGATTATTTGAGAACAGACTTTATCCCACATCAGAAAAGAGAAAGTTTCTAATTTTTTTTCAATTGCATTCCTTTATTTCTTGTCCAAGAATGGCGTAGAATGGACATTTGTGTTTTCTACATACAACGAAGTGAATTCCTTCTTGCTAGTGTATTGTCAAACTCTTACTAACCACAAAAACTAACATTCAAGTAGATTTACAAATAAGCTATGCATATGTATATGTGAGCTAGCTCACACATAATTTCAAAGAACATTTGATTATATGTAATATGAATACATCCCAAATATGAAAGATTTAAATGGTTTTTTAAGAATGACTTAATATACATGTGCATATTTGTGTTTTTTTCATGTACATGAAAGATTATATGAGAACATCTATTCCACCACAGAAAGAGGAGATAAGTATTTTTCAGAAGAATGATTTTTAAAATGGAGATTTGTGAACTTTCATAGATATAAGTAGTTTTTTGGAAGAATGACTTAATATGAAGATTTATGAGTCCTTTAATTTGAAAGAGAATTATGAAATTTGATTATATGACCACTGCAGAAGAGGAGAGAAGTATTTTACTACTGAGGAGATTAGTATTGTATTGTTGAGTAAATAATATCAACTAACATCACCTGGGATGAAAATTTCACCTAAAGGATTTGAGATTTTATCCACAAAGAGAATTTCACCTGAAGGATTTGAGACTTTATCCACAAGGGGAATTTCACCTGAAGGATTTGTGACTTTATCCACAAGGAGATAAGTATTTCATTGGAAGAATGACTTAATATGAAGATTTGTGATCATTCTTCATACATATTTCTATGTTTATTTTCAGATTATTATCTAACTCTAACTCTGAACACAACTTTTTTTTACCAAGAACACAATTTTCTCTTTAATTTTTGTAAAGATTTTAGATGAGATTTTACAAATTGTTTGAATCATTTATGCTTAATGTGGAGAGTAACTATCCTAAATTTGTTTAACTTTGGTTGGGTATGTTATTATTTCTTATTGTTTATTTAATATTTAGTTAAAATATATATGCTAATATATGTTATTTATTTATTTATTTATTATTGTTTTTTATTGTTACAGATATCTAAATTATATTTGGTGGAAAATATGTTTAAATTATATTTGGTGGGAAAGAGTATGTTGGAGGATGAGACTTAACTCTTTTGGTATGTATGCCAATTTTGTTTTAATCACAATTTTTTAATTCTGTTTTTTTGCATGTATGAAGTGATCTATCTTAAAGCGATGACTTAGAGTCTGAAATTTTGGAGTTAAATGTATTAGTTTTTATTATCATCCTAAAATGAATGTGGAACCTATGTATTTGACAGTGTAACTATTCAGACTTTGATATATATATATATGGAATTCAAAATATCAATTTATTGTCTCATATTTGATTTCTCTTATATTGTTAATAATGCTATTTGATTTCTCTTATATTTTTAAATATGATACTGTTAATTTATGCTAATTTCTCAAAATATCAATTTATTGTCTCAAATTTATTAAGCTAGCTATATAACATAAATATGGTTTTCATATTATAAATTTTGTCTTTATAGGAAATTAGTTTTGTGTTTATAACTTTTGTCTTTAAAAAGTGGCAAAGTTGTTAAAAGGTGACAATGTTGTTAGTTTTGAACTAATGTTTTGTATATTCTCTTTTTTATAATGCATTAAATTAAGCATCAAACTCTTAAATACTTTTCTACTATGTATTGATTTAAATGCTTCATTTTATGTTCACTGTAGACTGTTCAAAAACACATGATAAAATTCAACATATTTCATTGTGGACTGTTCTTGGGCCTATGGGGACTGATAAAATTTAATATATTTCATTGTGGAATGATAAAATTCAACATAAAGCTAAAATCTTGGTTCTATCCTACTATGTATTAATTTAAATGCTTCCTTTTATGTTCAATGTGGACTGTTCAAAAAAACAGATAAAATTCAACATATTTCACTGTGGACTGTTCTTGGGCCTATGGGGAATGATAAAATTCAACTTATTTCATTGTGTACTGATAAAATTCAACATAAAGCTGAACTCTTGGGCCTATAATACTATGTATTAATTTAAATGATTTCTTTTATGTTCATTGTGGATTGTTCAAAAACACATGATAAAATTCAACATATTTCATGTGGATTGTTCTTGGGCCTATGGGCACTGATAAAATTCAACATATTTCATTGTGGACTGACAAAATTCAACATAAAGATGAACTATTGGGCTTATAATACTATGTATTAATTTAAATGCTTTATTTTATGTTCACTGTGGACTGTTAAAAAAAACATGATAAAATTCAACATATTTCGTTGTGGACTGTTCTTGGGCCTATGGGGACTAATAAAATTCAACATATTTCATTGTGGACTGATACAATTTAACATAAAGCTGAAGTCTTGGGCCTATGGAGATTATTATTACTCATTTGCTACTTTTCCATAAAAGACTTGATGGTTGCGGGAGATTCCAAGGTCACTATCGATTGGATAAATTCCAAATCCAGTCTTAACTTGATATATCTCAACAATTGGAAAGACAAGATCAAAATCTTAAATAATAGATTTGAATCTATCAAATTTATGCACGTACATAGACAGTTCAACAAAGTAATAGACAAGATCAAAATCTTAAATAATAGATTTGAATCTATCAAATTTATGCACGTACATAGACAGTTCAACAAAGTAGTAGAAAACCTCTCCAGAAAGGCACTTAAAGGAAATTTTGGCTGGCTCTTTTATGAAGAAATTGTTGATGGAACTGTTGTATGTACATAAAAGTTTTACATTTTCTAGCTTGGATCTTTACAGATGTCCCCTTTTTGAATAATTTTGTATATGACATTAGATGACTTTTTATAACTTTACTACATTGTAAAAATGTGAAAGGAAGGAAATACTACAGATCTTTTTTTATCATAACTTTCTAGATCCATATGTAACAAAAAACTTCATTTGATTTGAATAGAATAACAATGAGATTGTTCTTTTCGCATGAAAAAAAAAGAAAGAACTAAGAAAATTAGTTTAACAATGGGTTAGGAGACATAGAAAGAAAGAATCACTTGAACAAATGGAAGATTGAAGAAATCCACTATAAATATTACAAAGTAAAAGAGACAAACACAAGGGGCTCTACACACACTTGAATTTGAACCTAGGACATTTACACGGTCTTTATCATTCAATATTTCCAAAGAGACATGGTCTCACATTTACATCAAAATCTCAATTTACATGAACATCTCAATGAAAGGTTTTAATGGGCTTTGAATTCACCTTCTTTATCATACGAACAACTATGAGAAAACTACAAAGATGATAACAAAATCACAAGAAGAGATATAAGAGATATTGAGATCACTCATGTAATATTTTGTCTTGTTTTGATTTTACTTGCGCTATGTTTATTTATATAAAATATTGGATGAAATAATTTCAATATACTATATTGTTGATTTAATTTTTTTTTATCAAAGTTTATAGTTTCTTATGAAATTTCGAAATGAAATATTCAAGAAAATGTGAAATAAAAATTAAATTTTATAGTTCGTCAAATTTTGTAGTTCTTATGAAATTTCACAATGAAATATTCAAGAAAATGTGAAATAAAAATTACAATTTCTCACTTATAATTTAAATTTTGCTTGATTTGGAAATATGGTTGAAAATAGTCAAAACAAGTCATCAAATTTAATATAAGTCCAACAATGAAAATAGTCAAAACAAGTCATCAAATTTAATATAAGTAAGCGATCTTCATTAAAATTTATATTGATATTAAAATTTATCATAATTTAAAGTTTTTCTAAGCCATCAATAGTCCTTTCTAATGACATGGAAATGGGTCCTAGTTTTGATATGAAGTTAACATTTCATATGAAAAAACATTGAACAATCAAATTGAAAATAATGAACGCATTTATCCTATATGTAGTAAATTGGTTACATGCATTAAAGGATTTGTGTATACGATTTGGATAATTTGTAGGATTAATGTATAATCATCCAAAGTATATGTCAATTTAGGTTGCCTAGATAAAATCTATAGGTTCTTCACTGATATTGTAAATAAGGCTTGGTAAAAAAAAATTAATTCATAAAAAATATAACTCTTCTTAATTGAATCCAGACCATGAAAGTAAACTAAACTGGAAATGATTCTAGAATCCTAGATATTCATAAATACATGTACTTTCAATGCAAAATATAAAATTCTGGAATGTACATGTGTCACTTGTTTAAAGAAATCGTAATGGTATTCCATCTTCAATTATTCGTTCCTGATCGGCTTTGGACATTTTCCATTTTCTAACTTTTGTTTTTTTTCTTGATTGAACTTCTATTAACTTTATGTGCACTGCACATACCAAATGACTATATTGACAACTTATGACATATGAATGGTAGTCTTGAAAGTGAACATGAGTATCGGTTTGATGGGTTTCTTGAAAAAAATATCTTTTAAATACAATGGATCCTCTTTCATATATAAAACTGTTATCATCAAAATCTTCTAATAACCTCATCTTTTGTTCTGTGCATCGCATCAAATAATATTTCACATTTTCAGTGTTGTCTATAGGTGAAACCATGGAAAAGACATCTCCTGCAAATAATTTGGATATATTGGAAAGCAAATAGTTCATGTTAGATTATCACCCAAGTACATATACAAGTTATTTGAAAAAATTTAAACATAAAAATTACCTTCTCTGTAACATCTCGCTCTGGCGCACCAAGAAAACTTATTCTTTGAGGACACTTGCTCGCAAGTGATCCAGATTTTTATGCTATTAAAAATTTTGATTTTGATTATGATGCATTATGGGTTGATGACATGTTGTTTTACTATGTTGACATAGACATGTGCTATTGACTCGGTTTTACTGAGTGTGTAGGATTTTTGACCTTGAGGATGTAGAGGCATCGATGGAACCCCTTGGACTCCAGATCGAGTCAGGGAGTGTGCCATGGGGGTTTGATTTTTTTACTATGATATTAGTGCATCTGACTGGATGATATGATATGGATATGTTCTGACATGATTTGTTGATGATGCAGGCTGACAATAGCTTGTCGACCAAACTCACATATTGAGTAAAGGGGTCACGCACGACTACAAGAGATGTTGAGGGAGAGGTGTGGACAACAACCCTACCACAGCCTACTAGCACTCCCGTTGTGGCTCAAACTGTAGGTTAATGATTACCTAGTTCGAGAGGACCCACGATGCCATGAGGGCAGACTGCGACAATCGCTCACGATGATTCTAAGGGGCGCGCAATAAGGTGGGGGACTTATTTCTTAGAATCCCTTAGTCTTCCACAAGTTCACCTGGCAGAGTGTTGACTCTAGGGGTTATTGATGTCTACCAAATCAGTCAAGAGGCAAGTGGAACCCTTGG
The DNA here is from genome assembly GCA_000966675.3 of Picea glauca. Classification (NCBI taxonomy): domain Eukaryota; kingdom Viridiplantae; phylum Streptophyta; class Pinopsida; order Pinales; family Pinaceae; genus Picea; species Picea glauca. Next base: position 383,079 of record JZKD02S1734323.1, on the reverse strand, counting down.
AGCACGTAGTGTGTCCTAAAGGGCACGTCGCGCAAAGGAACAAATGAGGCGAGTGGCACCCTTGGAGCACCTGTGCGTCCTGAAGGGCACGTCGCATTATTGATGATAGAGGGATGAACTTAGATGGCCCTAAGACAAATAACATGTTAAGTAATTTTTAAAAACAATTTCCCTAATTAAATGTCGCCCAGTACGAAATTTAAGGCCTAAGTCTAAATTATGCTAGTGGTAAAATTTTGTCTTTTATAAAAAAAAAAAATAGTAGTAAAAATAATAAAAATAAAAATAACTTAAATAATAATTTTGACCTTCGTTAAATCTTGTAACATGAAGGGAGTAAGAAATTAAGTTATTCATAAAAATAAAATCCGTGGTAATAAATGTAAAAAGGGGAATTAATTATTTTATATTTTTGTTAATTTAAAATAAAAATAAAACTACTTAAATAACAAAAGGGAAAAGGGGTTAAATTCCACACCTGCATTTTTGAGTTCTAGTTTAAAAGGAGAAAGAGAGAAAAATTAAAAAAAAATTAGGAAACTAGGGAAAAGAGGTAACATAAAAAGAGAAAAAGGGGAACTTAAGGGAAAAGCGGAAAGTCAACTTAGTAAAGAATCTACCATTTAAGAGCCTTCTAATTTTAAACTGAATTAACAACTTCATGATAGGGAAAGCCTTTAAAACCTGTAAGGGAATTTGGGGACACCTAGGAGTGATTCTAGGAGTAACTCTAGGTGGGTGAGGGAAATAAGATAATTAATTAATTAAAGAAATTAATTAATGGAGGAATGTAGGGGATGGGTGACACTTGTACGGAGAAGAATTTTTAGGAATTTATTTTTAAAGCTTTAATTAAATGAGAATTTAGGAAAGAAAGGAAGTTCAAAAGTCTATATAATGAAGGAGGATGAAGGATGAAAGATCATCTTTTGTTTGCATAACGTTACACTGCAGAAATATCTATTTGACTGATTTACTTGTGGGAGTTGGGAATACCCAGCTCAGAGAGGAGTGGTAGCTCGGCCTTGTGAGGCGAGATGGGAGCTAGATGAGATCTATGGATAGTGTGTGTGGCCCCTTTGTGGCTCGGGGGGATAAGGGGGAAGAAGAGTACCCTGATCATTGGCTGGGAGGTACCGATGAAGTCTCAGCGGTCAGCGAGTGGGAGTTGCACGGAGCGTGCAAACATCACTCAGAGTGGGCGAACAGGCAACGATACACTTTCTTCGTTTGAATGATAGATTATTGTAGGTTTTATTATTGGATCTGCATGTTTATTATGTAAGTAGAATGGATGTTTAGATTAATGGCTGAAATTTTTCTTAGCTTAGCTCTATGATTGTTGACTCTCATGGCCTTCGTTTTCCTGCATGTCGTGACCGCCCTATGTGTTGATTGTGACCATGAGGTTGTTTAGCCTTCATTCATAGCTCACCGGTCCTCACCTGAGCAGTCGGCCCAGAGCCTAATCTACGGTCGTTGCCTTAGCGTTAAAAGACCTATGGATCTCTACGCCATGCTTTTCTGTGCGAGGATGATGAAGCGAAGGATGAACCCATCCGCTGTCTACCTCTGTTATCATCCTTGGATGATTTATTGACTTGTGCCTTCTAGGAGAAAGTACCCTTGCGTGTGGATTTCCTTGTGTCCTTGATGATTTAATTATGCGTTTGATCATTCATCCCTATCTTTTCTGCGATTGAATTCATACCTGCATCTTAACTTGAGACAACAATTTTATGCTCTGCTTGGGATATCAATGAGTTGATTACTCGATGTTTCTTGGCCCGACAATTATAAATATATTAATAGTGATTCATTTTTCTAGGTGTATGCTTATTGCCATTTCAGAGGTAACGATTGGAGTAATAGAAAATATATATGTAATGATCATTATAATATTCATATTCATACCTAATATCTATTGATATATCTAACATGTATTTATAATAGTATATTGTTGCAATAGATGTCTGTAAAATCTTGTATCAGACAATATTTCATCCTTCGTATTCGTAAACACTATACAAACTATCTGTATTTTGTCAAAACCCTGAACATGTTTCTTTTTGCCGTCTATTTAAACCTAGTTCTAGTTTATCTGAACAAATGAATAAATCATGTTAAGGCTTTTTGTCTCCTCTGAAGAATTTCTATCTGAATTTAGAAAACCTTAAATGGTCTTCTTAGTTCTTTCGGAAACAAATATTTGTGTAAGAAACCTTAGGAGTATTTCTCAGTTTTGTTTTCTAATATGTAAAAGACCTGTAAAGTCTGAATTATTCATGGACCATTGTTCTCAAGAGAGTTGAGTGTTTTGGGTTCCAACAACTTATGCTTCCATACTTGTACCTAATTAATGGGAGAAATGAGAATTGTGCTTCCAATGGAAAACTTTTGTCCTCATTGGATGGAAATATCAACTATCTAACAGAATGCAAAGACTTATTGTAAAAGACCCCTGATGGCAGAAGAAATGGCTACAACTATTATTCTTAATGGAATAAAGTATATAAACAAAATAATTTTGATTTTAGATTTGGAAATCATGTCGAATGCATGGTTTTCAGTCTTTACAGCTGGTAATGTGTAACGGTAACCTCTACGGTTCATATCCAAGGCTACAAACTAAGTTTAAGAAGCAAATTTTTGAAATGTAGGCCTCTGTACTTAGAAATTTCTTTGACGCAGGAATATTTAAGAGCATCCATGCTCTTCCTGGAGATCCTGTGCCTATTCATCATGCCATGGATCAACTAATAGCCTTGTTCAACAAAATTCATATACAAATGACATCTTGCCTTTTTCTCACGACACCATTATTTTTCATCCCTCCCATGCCATTCTAAGTCTTCATTCAGGCTCTGCGCCTTCCCTTGTTCCCATGATATTGGGACTGCCCATGAATGCTGGAAGTGGGGCGAATCTAGACAAGATTCAATAGAGGTTTTGTTAAGATGGAAGTTTTGTGTTATATTCTTCTGCCCGAAGGGCATCTATGTCGTATGAGCTTTGTCTCGCGGCTATAATAGATATTTTAATGTTGCTATAACATCACTGTGTTGAGTGAGCATGCCTCCTTTAGTAATTTAAGAACAGTTTGGTAGACACTGCACTGTCCCTCATGTCCATTTCCTTCATGAAATTCAGGGTAAGTCTGCGAGTTGAATCTGCGTTTTCCCCCTTGACTTCCGTAGTGATTTCCTGTAGCAGTTGGATTGAGATCTCGCCCTGGGAACCGCATTCTCAGTACCCCTTGGAAGGTCATAGATTTAGAGCTGGTGTATTCTTGTTCCACCTCTCTTGTATCTCCTTTGCTCCAGTCATGCACCTCCAGTGATTGCATGATGTCATGTGAAGGCAGAAACCCTTTTTAATAACCAAAATTACTAATTGACAGTTTTACTAGCATTAAATCATTAATGATAGTTGGAAACGACAGAATTTACTATTTGAAAGTTTGAAATGGTTGTTTTAAATGACTGTTAGAATTGTCGTAATCTATTAAAAGGTAGTTATAGCAATGGCTTTCTGTGTTGGGTGTTAGTTTGGAAGATTATTAATCCTGATTTTTAAAAAAAAGGGTTTTATCCCAGTTCAAGGTGTCTCTTCATAAACAAACAAGTTACCTTTCTGTTTTCACTTATTTTAATAAATAAGGTGATCAAAATTTAGTATAAATAGAACACCTCTACTAATTTATAATTGAGACATATGCCAAGACAAGAATAAATAAAATAAATAAAAAGAAAGAATCGGTATGTTTAGAAACTGAACTAGATGTCTATGTATATCTACCTTAATTTTTTCATAGATCAAATTGTGCACCACATTAAGAACATCATCAAAAATGGAAAAATGAATGGAGAATTGTTGGAGTCATGGTTATGTAGCTCTTAATTCATTTGCACCTTGAATTGATTTGATAGTTGTATTGTGTCATGAATAAATGAGAAGCATGGTTGATTAAGTAATTGTTCTCTTAGCGCTCTTAAAACAAAGTGGGTTACTCTTGCGCCATTAAGAGACGCTAAAGTATGAGTGAATTGTATGGTTATAATAGAATTTTGCACCATGAAATTATAGCGGGTGAGATTGATTATGTAATTGATTACCTTGCTCCATGAATTAATTGATATTTATTTTGCATCATGATATGTATTGATGGTCATGGGTGTAGTTACTTCATCCACCCCATAAATGTTAGCTACAGTTGAATTTAATGAATTATTGATCCCGTGCCTTGAAGTAAGGTAGATGACTACCATTGCACCTAGAATTAAAATCAAGTTGATTATTTTGTGCACAAACTGATGTCCTCTTATGATGGATTTAGTAGTCAAATTATCTTGCACCGTGGAATTTATGTGATTGTGTGATTGATTCATAGAACATTATAGCGCATCGATCGTCATTAATGTTTGTTGATTCAACATATTTAGTTTGGTCTTGATTGTGTTAGTGGGATGTAGACACCTCCTTGTTCCTCAGAACAATCGCCAGCCCTGAGACCTTAAATGGTCAAAATCGATGGGAACTTGGGCTTGAGCATTGCTTATGTGTCCTGGAGGTCCTAACCATTGCAGGGTAGGACATGCGGGTAGTCATTCTTATTCTTGTCGGTTGAATGTTGTAAATTGCCTCCAGTTGTTGATGTGCTTCTTAGGTCGTTATGTTGTTGTCACATGAGTTTCTCGCATCATGTTTGTCGTCGTGTGGCGATGTTGAGTACAATGTCCTCATTACCCTTCTACAGACACACACAAAAAAAAAAAAAAAAAATTGCTCTTGTTATGTAAGGCTCTTTGTCGTAACAATGGGAGGGATGTTACATATGGTATTAGAGCCAAGTTCAACCCACGACTTGGGATCGCTACGAATTTCATTGGTATGTTTTGATTATACTATTGCTAATCGATTGGATTTGTATTCGTGCGGGTAATCATGGTTAGAGGATGCCATGGAGGTAGAAAATGGGGTGCTAGGGGAGGAGGCGTGATGCCTCCAGTAGCATCCACGCCTGTGGGGTGTAACCCCGAGGGAGACGAGCAGGTTTTCAGACAGAAGCTGATAACAGTTGGTGATGTAGTCAGAATGATGAGATCTTTTTAGCGCATGTTCAAGGCACTGATTAGTTGTTTGGGAAGATATGAGGCCAGGGCACCGGCACCCGCTGAGGTTCCACCGCATGCTCTGGTCAGTACAGGTAGCATTCACCGTGAACTCAAGAAGGTCAAATTTCTCGATTTCTTTGGTGCCCCGGATGGCGTAGCCGCCGAGGCATGGTTGGAGAACATGGTGATGTGCTTCGCACTTCGCGATTATACCTCCAACATGAAGGTCCGCATGGTGGTCTTCCAACTGAAGGGGAGCACTCTTCTATGGTGGAAGACACTCCTACTACAGCTGAACATGGCCGTCGAATATGTGTCATGGGAACTGTTCAAGGAATGGTTCCAAGAGAGGTACCTTTCAGAGGAATTCATTGAGTGTTAGCTCAATGAGTTCAACGCCTTACAACAGGGAGGTCGTATGGTGCCTGAGTACGAGGCTTGTTTTATGGACTTGCTCCAGTATTCTTTGTACCTTAACACTAAGAAACTTAAGGTCAACAGGTTCATGTTCGGCCTTAACGACAACCTACGTGCAAAGGTTAGAATTTTGATGCCTCAAACCTTGGATGATGCCATCCAGAAGGCCCTCATAGCAGAGGAGGATCTTATCAGTGGGGGTCAGACTAGGACTCCAGTGAGACCAGCAAGGCAGGTTTCATCTGGAGCATAGCAGCATCATACATCAGCCAGAATTACATCGAAACATCGTGGCTTCCAGAGGGGATCCACTTTCACTACACCCTGGGAATCAATGCCTCAGCAGTGAACACCTTATCGGGGACCACAACAACAACAACAACAACAGTTTAGGCCTATTAAGTAGAATAGACCAGGATTCTAGGCCGGTGGATCGTCATCTTCTACTTCGAGTATCGGGACTACTGGGCTGAAGAAGGGGTGTTGGATGTGTGGGGAGCCACACTACCATAGCGACTACCCTGTGGAGAGGACCAGAGCGTCTAGATCAGCTGGACCCACTACCGTGGGAGATATGGGCAAGGACCATTGGATTCATGCAGTGGGGAATAACCTCCAGGCAGAGCATCAGTCGACTATGCTCGATACGATAGGCACCGTCGCTGACCAGACCCTTAGTATTTTGATAGATCCTGGTGCTACCGAGAGTTTCATTTCGGGTGCAACACTAAAAAGGATTAAGGTAAAGGCAGTCGAACAGGATGAGTTTATCTTTTTAGAGATGGATTCAGGAGCCAAACAAAATTTTGGAGGAAACGTTATGGGCTGTGTCCTTAACTTGGGAGAGTTCGTCATGAGGGCCCACCTGTATGTCACAATCCTAGGATGTTATGATGTCGTGATTGTTTTGTATTGGTTGGAATCACATGAGGCGATACTCAACTATAAAACAAAATGGTTGAGCTTGTTCGATGACAAGGGATAGATATGGGTGATTATAGGCCGGGACCAGGGAGTTTCCCTGAGGTTCATCTCTTCCTTGCAACTTCGAAAAATCATGCACAAGGGGTGCCAGCTTTATGCAATCTTGGCATTAAATGAGAAGGGAGTAGGAGAAGGTTTAGAACACCTTCCAGTGGTGAAAGAGTTTGCGGACGTGTTTCCGGAGGAATTACTTGGGATGCCACCAGAGAGGGAATTGGAGTTTACCATAGACCTAAAATCGGGCATTGAACCGATAGAAAGAATGCCTTATCAGATGTCGAACCTGGAGTTACAAGAGTTGAAAATGAAACTAAAGGAGTTGATGGACCTGGGACTGATACGTCCTAGTGTGTCACCGTGGGGTGCACCTATTATTTTCATACGAAAGAAGGATGGGTCGTGGAGGATTTGCATTGACTACCATCAATTCAACAAGGCCACGATCAAGAATCAGTATCCGTTGCCAAGGATTAATGATCTGTTCGATCAAATGAAGGGCGTGATGGTGTTCTCCAAGATCGATTTGCAATCAGTGTATCACCATTTATGGATCAAGGAGGATGACATCCCTAAGGCCGCCTTTAAGACAAGGTTTGGACATTACGAGTTTACTGTTTTACCGTTTGGACTGACAAATGCCCCAAAGGTATTTATGAGTTTGATGAACGGGGTGTTCCGCGAGTACTTGGACAAGTTCGTCTAAGTATTCATTGACGATATTTTGATTTACTCTTAGATGACGAAGGAGCATGACAAGAACTTGCTCTTGGTACTACAGTGTCTGCGAGAGCACAATTTGTATGGGAAGTTGCCCAAATGCTCTTTTTATCAATCAAAGATTCACTACTTAGGGCATGTCATCTCCAACGAAGGCATCATCGTGGATCCATCGAAGGTCTAGGCCATGGAATGGCCTGTGCCGACGAATGTCCCCAAAGTGCATAGCTTCATGGGTTTGGCAGGATACTATCAACGGTTCGTCAAGGGATTTTCGAAGATAGCAAATCCGATCACGGAGTTGCAGAAGAAGAACAATAAATTTGTATGGACCGAGAAATGCGCGGAAGCATTTCGGAGGCTCAAGGAACTGTTGACAACAACACCAATACTAAAGGTCCCTGACATGAACATGGACTTCTTGGTATGCACTGATGCTTCGAAGGAGGGCTTAGGCGGGGTCTTGATGCAAGATGGACAAGTGATTGCTTTCATTTCAAGGAAACTAAGAAGGCACGAGGAGAACTACACGATGCATGATTTGGAGTTATTAGCCATTGTATATGCCTTGAAGGTTTGGAGACATTACCTTGTTGGACAAAAAATTGAACTAAAGACTGACCATTGTGGACTACAACACATATTTACGCAAAGCAACCTGAACGTGTGACAATGGCGTTGGTCAGAATTTCTTAGTGAGTATGACTTTGAGATTTATTACATAAAAGGAAAAGTGAACCTAGTGGTAGATGCATTGAGTCGGAGACCACACATCTTTTCGGTGTTTCCTCTTCAAATGAATCTACGTGAAAAGATTCTAACTTTACAGTGTGACGATGACTGGTACAAAGAGGTTGAGGGTTTTATCGGACAAAACACAATGATGGTACCACAATTTACAGGATTTTCATTTGATAGCGATGGTTTATTGAGGTTTAAAAGTCGGATCTACATACCGCCAAACGACGAGTTGAGGATGTTGATCCTAAGCGAGGCTCATAGAGCAATATACATGGCTCACCCGGGAGTCAGGAATATGAGGGCAGACCTTAAACCCTTATTCTTCTGGAAGGGAATGAAGGTAGACATAGTCAACTATGTGGCCAGATGTCTAGAATGTCAGTAGGTAAAGGCTAAACATAGACACCCAACATGATTACTACAACCACATGCTATTCCAGAATCGAAATGGGAGGTTATTTCGATGGATTTTATTGTTGGATTGCCACTGACAGCAAGGAGACATGACTTAATTTTCATAGTAGTAGACACTCTGACGAAGAGTGATCACTTTATTCTTGTGCATACGACGTATCAGACACTTTACATAGCTAGCGTTTACATCAATGAGATTGTGAGGCTGCATGGCGTGCCTAAGAGAATTATATCCGATCGAGGATCATTTTTACTGGACGATTTTGGATGAGTTTCCAAGAGGCCTTGGGAACCCAACTTAAGTTTAGTACTACATATCAATAGGAGACTGATGGGAAGACTGAACGAATGAACCAAACCTTGGAGGACATGTTGCACATGTATGTGATGGACCAAAAAAAACGTTGGTAAGAATTCTTGTTGCTAGTAGAGTTCACTTACAACAACCGTTACCAGAGCACCATTAAGATGGTTCCTTTCAAGTTTCTTTACGGATGACCGTGTCAGACGCCTTTGAGTTGGGATCGGCTTGAGGATAGGGTCCTGGTGGTAATAGAAGCAATCCAAGAAAGGGAAGAGAAAATGAAAACAATAAGACAAAGGATTAAAGAAGCGCAAGATCGACAGAAGAGTCATGCCGATGCGCACTGTGTCAACCGTAGTTACGAGGTCGAAGATCGAGTCTTCTTGCGGGTTAAACCGCATAAGAGTTCGATCAAGTTTGGGAGGGGAGCTAAACTCTCTCCTAGGTTCATTGGACCTTTCAAGATTGTGGAGAGAAAGGGGCCCGTGCCCTATCGACTAGCCTTGCCTGATTCCTTGAGGTGTATGCACAATGTTTTTCATGTATCTGTTTTGAGACATTATATTAGTGATCCTACACATGTTATTGATATGAGTTCCTTGTAGGTATCGGATGAGGGAGCACTCACAACTGAGCTGATCCTCATCTTGGATCATCACGTTTGACAGCTACGTCATTGAATGGTAGATCAGGTCAAGGTCCAGTGGGACAATTATAGTCCACACTAGGCGACTTGGGAGGACGCATATGATATGCGCCAACAATTTCCATTTTTGTTTGATAGATAGACATATGATACTGTGATACACTTTATTTCAGCATATATACTGTGAAACTTTGGGACGAAGTTTATACCAAGAGGGGGTGTATGTAACATTCCGCTCTGGTGCACTGAGAAAACTTATTCTTTGAGGACACTTGCACACAAGTGATCCATATTTTTATGCTATTAAAACTTTTGATTTTGATTATGATGCATTATGGGTTGATGACATGTTGTTTTACTACATTGACATAGACAGGTGTTATTGACTCGGTTTTACTGAGTGTGTACGATTTTGAACCTTGAGGATGTAGAGGCATTGATGGAACCCCTTGGACTCCGGATCGAGTCAGGGAGTGTGCCATGGGGGTTTGATTGTTTTACTGTGATATTAGTGCATCTGACTGGATGATATGATATGGATATGTTTTGACATGATTTGTTGATGATGTAGGCTGACGATAGCTTGCTGACCAGACTCACATATGGAGTAAAGGGGTCACGCATGACTACCAGAGATGTTGAGGGAGTTGTGTGGACAACAACCCTGCCACAACCTACTAGCACTTCCGTCGTGGCTCGAACTGCAGGTTAACGATTATCTATTTGGAGAGGACCCATGATGCCATGAGGCAGACTGCGACAGTCGCTCACAATGATTCAAAGGGGCGCGCAATAAGGTGTGGGCCTTATTCCTTAGAATCCCTTAGTCTCCCACAAGTTCACATGGAAGAGTGTTGACTCTAGGGGTTATTGATGTCTACCAAATCAGTCAAGAGGCGAGTGGCACCCTTGGAGCACGTAGTGCATCCTGAAGGGCACGTCCCGCAAAGAAACATATGAGGCGAGTGGCACCCTTGGAGCACCTAGTGCGTCCTGAAGGGCACATCACATTTTTTATGATAGAGGGATGAACCTAGATGCCCCTGAGACAAATAACATGTTAAGTAATTTTTAAAAACAATTTCCCTAATTAAATGTTGCCCGGTACAAAATTTAAAGCCTAAGTCTAAATTACGCTAGTGGTAAAATTTTGTCTTCTATATAAAAAAAAAATAGTAGTAAAAATAATAAAAATAAAAATAACTTAAATAATAATTTTGACGTTTGTTAAATCTTGTAACATGAAGGGAGTAAGAAATTAAGTTATTCATAAAAATAAAATCCATGGTAATAAATGTAAAAAGGGGAATTAATTATTTTGTCTTTTTGTTAATTTAAAAAAAATAAAATACTAATTAAATGACAAAAGGGAAAAGGGGTTAAATTCCACACCTGCCTTTTTGAGTTCTAATTAAAAAGGAGAAAAAGGAAAAAAAATAAAAAATTAGGAAACTACGAAAAGAGGTAACATAAAAAGGGAAAAAGGGGAACTTAAGGGAAAAAGTGGAAAGTCAACTTAGTAAAGAATCTACCATTTAAGAGCCTTCTAATTTTAAATTGAATTAACAACTTCATGATAGGGAAAGCCTTTAAAACCTGTAAGGGAATTTGGGGACACCTAGGAGTGATTCTAGGAGTAACTCTAGTTGGGTGAGGGAAATAAGATAATTAATTAATTAAAGAAATTAATTAATGAAGGAATGTAGGGGATAGGTGACACTTGTACGGAGAAGAATTTTTAGGAATTTATTTTTAAAACTTTAATTAAATGAGAATTTAGGAAAGAAAGGAAGTTCGAAACTCTATATAATGAAGGAGGAAGAAGGATGAAAAAGCATCTTTTGTTTGCATAATGTTATGCTGCAGAAATATCTACTTGACTGATTTACTTGTGGGAGTTGGGAATACCCAGTTCAGAGAGGAGTGGTAGCTCGGCCTTGTGAGGTGAGCTGGTAGTTAGATGAGATCTCTGGATAGTGTGCGTGGCCCCTTTGTGGCTCGGGGGGCTAAGGGGGAAGAAGAGTACCCCTAGCTTTGGCTGGGAGGTACCGGTGAAGTCTCAATAGTCGGCGAGCGGGAGTTGCATGGAGCACGCGGACGTCACTCAGAGCGGGTGAACAGGCAATGGTATGCTTTCTTCATTTGAATGATATATTATTGTAGGTTTTATGATTGGATCTGCATGTTGATTATGTAAGTAGAATGGTTGTTTAGATTGATGGATGAAATTTTTCTTAGCCTAGCTCTATGGTTGTTGACTCTCATGGACTTCGTTTTCCCGCATGTCGTGACCACCCTATGTGTTTATTGTGACCCTGAGGTTGTTTAGCCTTTGTCCATAGCTCACCAGTATTCACTTGAGAAGTTGGCCAGGAACTTGATATATGGTCGTCACCTTAGCGTTAAAAGACCTATGGATCTCAACGCCCTACTTTTCTATGCAAGGATGGTGAAGCGAAGGATGAACCCATCCACCGTCTACCTATGTTATCATCCTTGGCTGATTGATTGAATTTTGCCTTCTAGGAGAAAGTACCCTTGCTTGTGGATTTCCTTGTGTCCTTGATGATTTAATTATGCGTTTGATCATTCATCCCTACCTTGCCTGCGATTGAATTCATACCTGCATCTTAACTTGAGACAAAAATTTTATGCTCTGCTTGGGATATCAATGAGTTGATTACTCGACATTTCTTGGCCTGACAATTATAAATATATTAACAGTGATTTATTTTTGTAGGTGTATGCTTATTTCCATTTCAAAGGTAACAATTGGAGTAATAGAAAATATATATGTAATGATCATCATAATATTCATATTCATACCCAATATCTATCGATATATCTAACATGTATTTATAATGGTATATTTCTACAACAAATGTTTGTAAACTCTTGTATCAGACAATATTTCGTCCTTCGTATTCGTAAACACTATACAAACTATCTGTAGTTTGTCAAAACCCTAAATGTATTTCTTCTTCCCATCTGTTTAAACCTGGTTCTAGTTTATCTGAACAAATGAATAAATCCTGTTAAGTCTTTTCATCTCCTCTGAAGAATTTCTATCTGAATTTAGAAAAATTTAAATCGTCTTCTCATTTCTTTCGGAAACAAATATTTGTGTAAGAAGCCTTAGGAGTATTTCTCAGTTTTGTTTTCTAATATGTAAAAGACCTGTAAAGTATGAATTATTCATGGACCATTGTTCTCAACAGAGTAGAGTGTTTTGGGTTCCAACAATGTATGCTTCCATACCTGTACCTAATTAATGGGCGAACTGAGAATTGTTCTTCCAATGGAAAACATTTGTCCTCATTGGATGGAAATATCAACGATCTAACATAATGTAGAGACTTATTGTAAAAGACCCCTGGTGGCAGAAGAAATAGCTACAACTATTATTCTTAATGGAATAAAGTATATAAACAAAATAATTTTGATTTTGGATTTGGAAATCATGTCGAATGCATGGTTTTCAGTCTTTACAGCTGGTAATGCGTAACGGTAACCTCTACGGTTCATATCCAAGGCTACAAACTAAGTTTAAGAAGCAAATTTTTGAAATGTAGGCCTCTGTAGTCAGAAATTTCTTTGACGCAGGAATATTCAAGAGTATCCATGCTCTTCTTAGAGATCCTATGCCTATTCATCATGCCATAGATCAGCTAATAGACTTATTAATCAAAGTTGATATACAAATGACATATTGCCTTTTTCTCACGACACCATTATTTTTCATCCCTCCCATGCCATTCTAAGTCTTCATTCAGGCTCTGCACCTTCCCTTGTCCCCGTGATATTGGGACTTCCCACGAATGCTGGAAGTGGGGTGAATCTAGACAAGATTCAACAGAGGTTTTGTTAAGCTGGAAGTTCTGTGTTATATCCTTCTGCCCGAAAGGCATCTATGCCGTATGAGCTTTGTCTCATGGCTATAATAGATGTTTTAATGTTGTGATAGAATCACTGTGTTGAGAAAGCATGCCGCCTTTAGGAATTTAATAATAGTTTGGTAGACACTGCACCAGCCCTCACGTCGGTTTCCTTCATGAAATTCGGGGTAAGTCTGCCAGTCGAATCTGTGTTTTTCCCCTTGACTTCCGCAACGATTTCCTGTAGCGGTTGGACTGAGAGGTCACCTTGGGAACCATGTTCTCAGTACCCCTTGGAAGGTCACATATTTAGAGCTGGTGTATTCTCATTCCACCTATCTTGTAACTCCTTTGCTCCATCCACGCACCTCTAGTGATTGCGTGACATCCTGTGAAGGCAGAAACACTTTTTAATAACCGAAATTACTAATTGACAATTTTACTAGCATTAAATCATTAATGATAGTTGGAAACGATGGAATTTACTATTTGACAGTTTGAAATGGCTTCTTCAAATGACTGTTAGAATTTTCGTAATCTATTAAAAGGCAGTTATAGCAATGGCTTTCTGTGTTCGGTGTTAGTTTGGAAGATAATTCATCTTGATTTTTAAAAAAAAGGGTTTTATCCCAGTTCAAGGTGTCTCTTCATAAGCAAACATGTTACCTTTTTATTTTCACTTATTTTAATAAATAAGGTGATCAAAATTTAGTATAAATAGAACACCTCTACTAATTTATAATTGAGACATATGCCAAGACAAGAATAAATAAAAAAATAAAAAGAAAGAATCGGTATGTTTAGAAACTGAACTAGATGTATATGTATATCTACCTTAATTTTTTCATAGATCAAATTGTGCACCACATTAAGAACATCATCAAAAATGGAAAAATGAATGGGGAATTGTTGGAGTCATGGTTATGTAGCTCTTTATTTGTTTGCACCTTGAATTGATTTGATAGTTGTATTGCGTCATGAATAAATGAGAAGCATGGTTGATTAAGTAATTTTTCTCTTAACGCTCTTAAAACAAAGTGGGTTACTCTTGCGCCATTAAGAGATGTTGAAGTATGAGCGAATTGTACATTTATAATAGAATTTTGCACCATGAAATTATAGGGGGTGAGACTGATTATGTAATTGGTTACCTTGCTCCATGAATTAATTGATATTTATTTTGCATCATGATATGTATGGACGGTCATGGGTGTAGTTACTTCATCTGCTCCCAAAAATGTTAGCTACAGTTGAATTTAATGAATGATTAATCCCGTGCCTTGAAGTAAGGTAGATGACTACCATTGGACTTGGAATTAAAATCAAGTTGATTACATTGTGCACGAGCTAATGTTGTCTTATGATGGATTTAGTAATCAAATTCTCTTGTACCATGGAATTTATGTGATTGTGTGATTGATTCATAGAACATTCTCGCACATCGATCGTCATGGATGTTTGTTGATTTAGCATATTTATTTTGGTCTTGATTGTGTTAGTGGGATGTAGACACCTCGTTGTTTCTCATAACAGTCGCCAACCCTGATACCTTAAATGGTCAAAATCGATGGGAACCTGGGCTTGAGCGTTGTTTATTTGTCTTGGAGGTCCTAACCATTGCAGGGTGGGACAGGTGGGTAGTCATTCTTATTCTTGTCGGTTGAATGTCATACATTGCCTCCAGTTGCTGATGTGCTTCTTAGGCTGTTATGTTGTTGTCACATGAGTTGCTTGTGTCATGTTCATCGTCGTGTGGTGACGTTGAGTACAATGTCCTTGTTACCCTTCTACACATGCACACACACACACAAAAAAAATAAAATAAAAATTGCACTTGTTATGTAAGGCTCTTTGTCGTAACAACGGGAGGGATGTTACATTCTCTAACAAGATCATAAAATCTGTTTCCATCAAATGAGACTATAGTTTCATTTGATTCCATCTCCTTTGATCTTGCAAGTGACATTTTCCCTTTTACATTAAGTTCGATATGTCTCCTAGCTTTAAGATATTTTGCATTTTCGGTTTCACAAATATTTATGGATTCTATGTCCTCTATGCAAACTAAACAAAAACAAGACTCATTTCTTCTATCAAATGCAAACACATTTTGATAACATTTTGCTTTAACAAAATGTATTTTTCGTGTCCCATGTATTGTACGAGCGTCATATTGGATTGATCTATTTACATCTTGGATTCCAACATACCGAAAAAACCTGCACAAGACAAAAACTTGTTAACTTGAAATCTCTCAAGAAAATGATTGAAGATTTAACATAAATTTGAACACTTTCAGATAAAAATATCCTGTGTACATGTGTAACATTTATATATAGACACACCTACGCACATCCCTTCATGGATTATATTCATGGCTTAGCGCCATTTTCAACCATTCAACAACTTTTTCAACATATTCAAATCGATCGACATGAGAGTTCATCTGATACCTTCAAAGTGCTCATTTTACGCATGCCCCTGCATCGTCCTGCTCTCCTTTTCCATGACCAGTCTCAAAAAAATTCCAATAATGTGTAATGTTTGATTTTTTATTAAGACAACATAACCAATAGAATGATCGTGAAGATTTGAACTGACCCGCACACCCATCTGACCATATCCAATGTCGATCGAATCCGATTTCATGTTCTTTCAATGAATCATAAAATTTATCGAAACAATGTTGTACATAATGTGTGTTGTGTGCTTGATCATCACTTATATAAAAGTGACATTCTTTAATAACATGTCGATTGTCGTTGGTGATTTCTATGTTATCAAGACTCTAGTGAGCATGTCTATATAGAACATGTACAAATATCGTGACTTGATCAAAATGGTAATATTCACTATGTATTTCTTTTTGTGCAACAAATGTGTAATTCTATGCAAAATCAACTACAAACAAAATTGTCCCTGGTGGAAACACTTCACGAGATTGTTTGAATTGTAGGTCTTTCCATCGAGCTTTATGTGAATGCTTGGTGTATTTATAAATTTATTCCTCAAACTTCTTCAAAAAATCTATCACACATATTTTATCTACATTCAAATCAATCCTTTTGGAAATAACATTTGAAGAATGTGGAGCCGTGCTATTGATATATTCATATCTATTCCAATTGACTGTTATATTAGAAAATGATTGATCATTCATATCAATATGATACTTTGAATGAAACAAACATAGATTTCCACAACGATCACATTTCTTTCCACCAACACATTTTTTTTGTAAAATAAATCATCACCTTCTCTTTCACATAGAATTTTAGATATAAAAACACAGAATGTGGAAGGAGGAGGTGAACTTGGCCACAAAGTTTTACCAAAATCCAAAAAAATGTCGTAATACAACTCAAATTCCACATGATAATGACAACAACAAGTGTCACGAACAATGATGGGTCTAACAAACCATGGTTTTTGTTGCCCATATGTATTGATGAAAATTTTAACTTCTTTGTGCTCTTCTTTGAACTTATTGAACAATTCTATTTGTGTCATTGGAAATATATGTTTTGAATGTTCTTCATATTGTTTTTGTGTTATTCTTTGTCATAACACATCCCTTGTATGTGGTGAAACACGAGATTTTTCCAACCAACAATTACAGGCCAATTCACTAAACTATATATACAAGTGTTATCTTGTATTATCTAAATTTATGTACATACCTATAGGTGATTCGTCTTCTATTTCAATTTCAGTTTCAACATCTTCTGCTTCAATTTAAGTTTCAACGTCTTCTTCGACATTATGAGACAAATCTATTTATATTTTTTGAAAAACATCAAATTGTAATTACAATAAATTATATTAAACAATATTTTAAATTTGAATTCTATACTTTTAATATAGACAATATGTGCATGCATACCTGGTTGCACTTCTTCTTGTTGAAAATCTCTATTTACATTATCATCGTTTCTTTTTTCAATATTTGCACGTTCTCATTTTTTTCTCCAATAATGCTCTTTTCTTTGTTCGTTATGGAGACTATCATCTCGAGTGAGATCAAATTTTCTCTTGCACAATCTTTTGTTTCCCATGACTTTTATAGTTATCTGTAAAAGATATGTTCAACAAAGACTTCACCTTGAAAAATGCTTAACATTTATCTTTCAACATATAAATTGTTATTCCAGTAAAAACTTGAACAAACATCAATTACCTTATTCAACAAAAACCAAAAAGATGATTCGAAACTTTGTTTAGGTACTCTAGAAAACCATCAAACAAGTGATGAATTGTGTTAAATGTGTTCGGCCAAAAGCGTATTTATATGATTTGGCGTGAAATGAAATGATACGATGTGTCTTTTCATTTTTTCCGATCAACGAGATTTGTTGAACCTTCTTTCCGCTGAAACAAGGTTTTTTCGGCCGAAAACCTTGGAAACCATTTAGTTTTGACAGTTTCCGTTAGAATTTATTCTTTCGACCGAAAGAATATCTTTTAGGCCTAAAGAATATCTTTTTGGCCGGAAACTAGAAATTGAGACTGTAAACAGAAACCAGAGAATTGCCCCAAGCTTACTTGAACATTGGAGGTTGCAGACTCTTGCAAATACTCAAAATTTGGTTTCGAAAATGACACCAACATTTGCAAAATTGAATCTACTTTCAATTCCTATATTTTGTTTTCATTTTCATTATTTTTATTTAATTTTTAAAAAAAATCACTACATAATATGTTCAACACACCTTATGATTCAGTAAAATGAAATATCCATATCTCTAAAAATACACAGTGAAAAATTTAGAAAAAAATATATTCATAATCCTTAAACTGTTTTTTTCAAAAGGGTATTTCTAGATTTTACGTTTAAGTAAAAATTAAGATAGATACAAGCTGGAGGAAAACATGTGTCTAAAATCTGCAACATTTTCAACTTGGTCAACTTAAAAAAATTCTAGAAACTATAATATTCATTCGTTAGATTCAAAATTATATTCATAATAAAATAGAGTTTCTATTGGAGAAAAAAATAACTCATTATCATTCCTTTCATGTTTAAGAAACATATTGTTAAACAATTGTCAAATTGACCTATCAAATCTTAATTAAAAAAAATTGAAAAATAGTCATTGGAAAGCTAACAAAATTCTTCACAAGTTTCGTTTTTACTGTAAAATGAAATTCTAAATAAAAAAAATACTTTTATATGCGGGAAGTTGACAGTTTTTTTTTCTCATAAAACAAGTAAAAGTGTTACCCATCTTCATGATTTTACCCATTATTAATTATTTGATTACATATATTATATCTACTAAAAGACAATACAAAGATTAATTATTAATATATTAGTAAATTATATAATAATCTATTTTACCCTTCTCTGGATTTGAACTTGTGACCTTTTAGGAGGAAACACATATTCTTAACCATTAGGCTCACTGGTTGTATTATTAAGAAAGACAATATAATATTAATTATAAATATTTGATTACATTATATATGAAATGAAACTTTTTTATATAAAATAAATTTTGATTACATTTATTATATTAAAAAAATATAATATTAATATTAATATTAATTATTTTATATTTTAAATTAAATGTCTAATATTTATCACTAAACTTTTTTATATAATAATAATATATTAAGAAAAAATACAACATTTATACAAAGAAACATTTTTTTATATAATTATTTGGTATAAAATAATATTACATTACACTATAATTATTAATATATTATTATATTATAAAACAATTAATATCAATATTAATTATTAATATTTTATTACATTTATTATATGAAGAAAAAAATATTATATTTATTATTTGATTACAATATTTTTTTTTTTTTGTTAATTTGTGCGTGGCTTAACAACACACTCCGTCACCGACTGTCCTACACCTCGGGGGCTTATTTGATTACAATATTAATCTTAATTATTTGATTACATTATTTTATATTTTAAACTAAATGTTAATAACAATATATTAAAAAAAATATATATGAAACATTTTTTATATAATTATTTAATATATAAAACATNAATTATACTATATTGGTTAATATATTATTATATTATATAAAAAACAATATCAATATTAATTATAATTATTAATGGTTAATTACTATTATATGGAGATAATCACTTTCTTATATTAAGAAAAAGACATCATATTTATTATTTAATTAAGAAAAACATCAATATTTATTACATTTATTATATAAAAAAAACATATTATTATATCAAGAAAAAAACATTGTATTTATCATTTGACTAAAAAAATGTTAATACATAATATTATTAAGAAATATACAATATTATATATTATATAAGAAAAAGACATCATATAATTATTTGATTGCATTTATTGAATCAATAAGAAAACAAATTATATAAACCAAAAAATTATATAAAAAACTTTGAATACATTTATTATATTAAGAAAAATATAATATCAATATTATTTATTNTATTAATTATTTGATTAAGAAAAATACAATATCAATATTATTTACTTGATTACATCTATTATATCAAGAAACACTTAACATTTTATATTTTAACTCAAATCTCTAATAAAAATATATTAAGAAATACCACATTTTATATTTTTGTTGAATTCAAGATATTTTATAAGTGTGGAAAGATATAAATATTTTTTTGAAAGATTCCATTATAAAAATTTATTTTCGATGAAAATTGTATTTCATTATAAAGTATAAAAATAATATAATATATACAAAGAAAACACAATGACATGAAATAATTAATCTTTGTGACACTAAAATGGTTGAAGATGAAAAACACTTTCCCCTAGTTGTATGAATCTAATCCAAGAAAAACAATACTGCGACATTGATCACAGTTACTCATAAAATGATTCAAGTTAAATATTTTACTATTATAAATTATAATTGCTTTTAACTCATGCCTTTGTGCTTTCTTAACAATTGCAAATTGCAACACCAAAAAGCGAAATGCATAAATGCATACTCTAATTTTATATATGTTTATTCGGAAGGGATAGATTTTATAGTTCAAGATTGATCTGAATTTATGCAAGAACACACCAGAATACACAAATAATCATAAATGCAAAGATGCAGCGAAAATAACACTTCATATCATTAATAGCAAAAAACTGGAATTTTTTTACACACAAAATGGAAATAAACTAGCTAGGGCGCTGGTAGCTTATCTTTGAAAAGAGATGTGGCGGTTATAGGATTCTGATATATGTGTTACAATGAGGCTCGAAGGCCTATATATTATTGAGAAACAATGAAAAACCCTAAAAATCCAAAAACTTAAACCTAGGTGATGAAGTTCCGGAATATAGGCCCCGTCGGGGTAAATTGGTACATCAATTTCTCGGGGTCGTAACTTTGGCATACTATCTCCGTTTGACGCACATGATAGATCGTTAGAAATATCTATCCGAGGGCTAAAATTGTTGATAAAGAATGTCTAGTGGATATACGGGCTAGGTAGTAGGGCTAGCCTGCTAGGTAGTAGGGGTCACGAGTCGTGTAGGGTACGCATTGATAGCGTACACATGAAAGGGGTTCGAAATTGGGTACCTTGGGCCCGACCTGCCATTTAAACGGAAACCATAACCAGTACAAGAAGCCATTTAAACCTTGCATGGTCTGAACCGGAGATGGAATGTTTCCCATGAGCCAAGAGTTAATGTTGAGAGCTGGAGTATTAAATCCATGCATTGGAGACTGGATCGGACCGTATATACCGCCATTGGCCACGATTCGAAATGTGTTCGCTGTGATAAGGGGCTTAGAAGAGCCTGACAGGTATAGCTAGAAAAGCATAGTTCTGCTCTGATACCTAAATAACCTTCTGTTAAACATTTGAACTACCTTCATAAATTGCAGTCTACATTAACATCTATTGTGCTGAATCGCCAAGTTTGTTATTCTTGGGAACCATCGAGATGCCTGGACTTATGGAGCTGTGGATCCAAACAGCGGTACAACTGTTCTTCTAGAAGTAAGGGACATCATGGTTTTTTCAGAGAAGAACAAACAAAATTTTGTGTTTAAAATTCATTCATGTTGGTGATTTTTAAATTTTTATATGAACAGATTGCTAGAAATTTCGGCGTCTTACTTCGCCAAGGATGGCTACCCAGAAGAAGCATTATCCTCGACAGTTGGGATTCAGAAGAGTATGGAATGGTAAAGCCTCAAGAATATCTTGAATCTTGACTTCAAATTAATCATATAATGAAGGGATTCTAACCATTATGCAATGTACCGATGCACAGATAGGATCCACAGAGTGGGTAGAACAAAATTTTGGAAACTTGGGCTCACAAGCAGTGGCCTACCTGAATGTTGATTGTGCTGTTCAAGGAAGTGGGATTTTCGTTGGTGCTACACCACAGCTGGACAACCTTTTGGTTGAAGTTACGAAAGAGGTACTGAACACATAAACTCATCTCTAGATATATTTGCTCATCTCTAGATATATTTGCCAAGACGATTTCTCTCTTATTTTATTCAATGAATCAATTTATTTTCCCGAAACTCTTGATTTTTCTTCACTAGTATGTTTGATTCATGAAATTGAATTGTTTATACCTGTATTAGATCACTAGTAAGTATATACCGCCTAGGTTAATAACTATAATTCATGGCTTTAGCCTTCAAGGAACTAGGTAGAGGCACAACAGTGAGGTTGATGACACCTGGATAGTGTTAGTTGAGGGAGTAAATAGACACCCAAATTACAAATTCCAATGCTTCAGCCTGGGTCTTTTGAAATTTACACAATATACAAAATATTTTGACATTTATGATTTTGAGTAAAACTTGAAATGACAGACATAAAAATAATTTAACCGTCATCAATTTTTTTCTTGACAAGCTGGGTAAATTTGAAATTCTAGGCCTGGTCTGGAGGGACAAGAATCTTTGCAGTATTGAGCAGTCCGGAGTTAATGATCTCCTAGCAAATAATGAATCTTCACTATTAATTTAATAGACGTGACGTCAGCACGATACCACGCGTCCTATTCAACTGATCGGTAATCGAACTATTTTGATGTGCAGGCGCAGGGTTGGAATTTCAAATCCAAACAGCCCACGGTTTCCACAATTCTGCCCATTTTGACACATTTAACAAAGAATTTTGAAGGTTTTGGGAATTTTTTAATCCTATTCAAATTCCATACCGAACTATTTTGATGTGCAGGCGCAGGGTTCGACTTTCAAATCCAAACAGCCCACGATTTCCACAACTCTGCCGGTTTTGACACATTTAACAAAGAATTTTGACGGTTTTGGGAATTTTTAATCCTATTCAAATTCCATTCCTGTACAGGGTATTGTTGTTTGTCACTGCTATTATTAAATTTTAAATTTCTACAGTAGTGGATAATGATAATGAATCCAAAATAAAAACATCAGAATACAATGACAAATATAATGATAGACATTATTTTTTTTGTTTGCTAGTTTGTGACGTGTGAGACTAGTCTGTAGCTGAGAAACCATGACTCAGATATATTTAAGTCGTCAAATCTTAACACGACTAGATTTTTTATCCCCGCAAATTTTAAACCAATAAATTTATCACCAACTATTCTACACCTCTATAACCAATAACAAACATTATTACTGCTGGATCCAATTACCATATTTTCAATCAGCTAAGACCAAATACAAATTATACAAGCAGGGACTAACTGCCCCGCATCTATTTCCCTTATATCAAACAAATCTTTGGAGAACCGATTTACTACCACGTTTCAGCCAAGAAGATGTTAGTCCTCCAAAATCAAATTGTAAATATGTTGTGTGATATTGGAGATGTATTATTTGATGTAGAATATTTGGGAACAGATTTATTACCATGTTTCAGCCGAGGAGATGATATTATCTCGATGGATGAAATTCGGAGCGAATAGATAGTCCGTTAAAGGATTTTTATTTTCGTTGCCCAATTTATTGATGAATTATAATTAGCACAGCTGCAAAGTTGCTGGTGGTTTAATTTCAAAGGTTAATCAGTTAAATGAGGCGACAATCATATGGTGGTACAGTAATTTCTTAATATGATTAGGTAAATGTTAAAAAGTAAACAGGTTAACTGATGCATTCAAAAATACAAGGAAGTTATGAAGAGTAAATCACATTCATTGATTTGAGAGGACGACTAAAAATATGCCAGCATCTTCAATTGTTAGTCATCAGATTAGAATTTTAGATTAAAAGTTGATTAATTGTGCCCATCTCCAATAGGTATACGCCTTTCGACATAATAAGTTATAATACGACGTCTACCTCAATTTGCAGATCAATTTGCAGATTGAATGATGATGCTGTGTCAAAAATATTACATTTCTATACAAACCTTTGATAAAATACAACAAACTGTCTAACTTGAAAAAAGTATTTTTGAGTTAGACAGTTTTTTCAATTATTTTCGATTTAGACAGTTTGTCGTATTCTTACTTATCATAATACATGGACAAGTCTGCTATGTCTGGACTCAGAAGTACTAGGATTGAAATTTCAAATTTACACAGCTTGTCAATTAAAAAAATTTGATTATTCTTAATTTATTTTCATGTATGTAATTTTATTTTTTAGAGTCAAGCTATGACTAGTAGAAGATTTGGAAATAGCATTTACAGAGAAAAGTTGGAGGCTGAAGGGAAGAAGATTCAGGTTGGAGCTTTGGAATTGGGTGTTCATTTACTCTCTCAACTAACACTGTTCATTGTCCAGGTGTCATGAACTGACTTGTTTAGTTGTTCTACTAAATAGTTTTTTTGGCAGGAATCTAGTCATATAAATTTACATGAATCACTATTTTTTGTTGTTTAAAATCTATTTCTGAATGCAAAAATAGATTCGGAATGCTGAAAAAAATCTGAGCACTAGGATTATACAGAAATAATGACTCAAATCTATGATTCTAATAATTTCTCACCAGATTTTTGATAAATGTCCCTCAAAAAATCGTCATTTTCTAGAACGTGTAAATACCTACAACAACTTTTGACAGGAAATATACACAATTAAAAATCAATTTGAAGTTTTTGGTATTTTAATGTCTGTAAATAACAACTTGTAGATTTTTTATTCAAATATATGATAGAAGTGTAAGTACCTACAACAGATTTTGCCAGAAAATCTACAAAGTCAATTTGTTAAAAGTCAATTTAAAGTTTTTGGTATTTTGATGTCCGTGTGTAGATTTCTTATCCAGATATATGATAGGTCAGGAGTATCACGAGTCTGCTATGTCAGGAGTATTACTTTTCTATTGCAGAAATAATTCTCAAATGTTAGCCTTTTCTCAGACATCTGCTATGTCAGAGGTATTACTTTTCTCAAATGTTAGCCTTTTCTCAGACATTACGTTTCGATTGCAGAAATATGCTATGTCGGGACTCAGGAGTATAATACATAGATGCGTCTGCTATGTCAGGAGAATTACTGTTCGATTGCAGATGTATGCTAGGTCAGGAGCATTACTTTTCTCAAATGTATGTGGAGAAATGGAATCATTCTGACATAGCATCAAACGGTTTGTGTCAGATTCGTAATCGAGTTTGGCTTTTCTCAAATGTCTGTAGAGAAATGGAATACTCCTGACGTACATCAGAAGATTTGTGTCGGATTTTACTCTTGACATAGCATCGGCTATCCCAGACGCTTGTAAACTTTCCATTCCCAGCCGGTTGAATGCCTTGACATAGCATCCACGGATTGACTGTCCCAGCTGTTTGTACTCTTCACATTCCGTGCCGGTCGAATGCCATGAATCTCCAATCATGCCATAATCTACAATCGAGTTAGGCGGCTTTACTCAAAGGGGTGAGCTAACTCGGGAACAATGTTTCTTCCCTAGTTATTTGTGGGACAAGTTTTTTGGTGATACAGTTTTGAATTTTTCATTGATTAAGAAATCTGATAGATTAATTTTTCATTGATTAAGAAATATGATAGATTTTTATTTCAAGTCAATTTTTTTTTAACTCAAAAAAAGATTGCTCCCTAGTTAACTTAGTCCTTTCTCAAAATGTCTATAGAGAAATGGAATACTTGTAACATAGCATCATCAGACGATTTGTATTCTTGACATAGAATCAACGGATTGGCTATTCCCAGACGCTTGTAAACTCCACATAGCATCAACGGATTGACTGTCCCAACCGCTTTCACTCCTCACAATCCGTGGTGGGGATTCGGGAACGAGAAACTGTCTCTCAAATCTCTCTCTCTTGAGGACACATCTTCCTCCCCTTCATTAATTCGAAATAGTCATGTTCTGTCAGGGTGTGCTTTATACCTCCTTCACCCACTTATCCATTCCCTACTTTGTTGCTTTAATTGTGATTGCAGTGGCGGCCATCCATCTCTTCCTTTTCTCCTTCAATTGTGATAGCGAGAGGAGGAGGAAGAGATGTAGAGCTGCTGCTTCCATTGCGATTGCAGTGGTAGCCATCCATCTCCTCCTTTGCTGCTACAATTGTAATTGCGGGAGAGAGAGGACGAGATACAGAGGGTACGACGTATTTCTAAGCTTCAGAGGGCGCGATGTGAGGAAAGGCTTCGTCGATCATCTGTACCACGCCCTCGACGGTGCAGGTTTCCACGTATTCCTTGACACCTACAATCTCCAAAGGGGAGAGGACATTGACATAAGCTTACAACACGGAATTGAGATGAGTCGCATCCTGATTCCCATATTCTCCACCAATTACGCAGAATCTGCATGGTGCCTCAGAGAAGTCTCGCTTATCGCACACCAAGTACAGGAGAAAGGGAGGAAGGGGTGGACCATCGCCGTCCCTCTGTTTTACGATGTCACTCCGTCTCAAGTTCGGCACCCAGATCAATCTCATGGTGGCCCATTTGCTGAAGCATTCCAGGAGCATGAGAGCTGCGGGAAATACAGCCCACAAGAAATTGATGAATGGAGGGCTGCTCTCTTCGCACTGTCTAATCTCTCTGGGTGGTCACTCCAAGAAGACACCAATGGGTGAGTAATTCACTCTTCCCTGCTCTGCTCTATTCTACATCAATTATACGCTTATACATCAATTCTTAATATTTCCAGACTCTTGGCAGGTATGAAAAAGCCATGGCGAAACGTGTAGTTGAATTTATAGGCTTCTACATCAATTCTTAATATTTCCAGACTCTCTGCAGGTATGAAGAAGCGATGATAAAACGTGTAGTTGAATACGTCGCTAAAACATTGAAGAGATAGACCGCGAGATATTCAATTTAATCCTGCTCGGCCATGGCTGTGCCTATAATGAGGAAGGATTTTCTGATGGGTGCGTTTTTCGTTTTTCTCTGTTCTTTCAGTTGCTCAACGGTGTAAACAATGCCATAGCTCTGGGGCATTTTCAACCCGATTGTAAATTTGGGTCAGTCATAAAGTCACAATAGTTGAGTTTGTGACAGTATACTTGATGATTCGAATATTTTTTTTTTTTCAAAATTGAAAAAATATTTATATTAGTGAATAAGTACAACCTCCATCAATGATTACTATCATTTGAGATAATAAGTTAAAAAACCAACTAGCATTCTTCATCACCGAGTTTATAAATATACTTCACAAAATTACAGTTATCTTGATTTCAAAACATATTTGATAAAAACTAAGCTCAAGTTCTTCTACTTTGCTGCAACTAATTCATAGTAGATTGGCAGTTTTTCAAATCTCTCAATTTGTTTTTCCATACCCACTGCAAAATATATTTCTTCTTCCTCCATGTGAAAGGCTTGTTTTGAAAGATGATTGGCTTCATTGTTATACTCTGTGTAGATGTGTTGTGCATTTAGTTGATGAAAGTTTCCACTCAAAGAAAGAATCTTTGACATCCACCTGTAAGTTGTTTAAATATAGAAACCAATCAACAATAGTTTCTGGATCTCGCTCCACATTTTGTGCCCTTGCATTAAGAGGGTCCATCAAAGAAACCTACTGCCAAATTCCAGTCTAATAAAGGAGGCCGAGTAATCCTGTCATGCTTGATAGAAGTAGTGTTTTTGTTTTCCCCCCAGTCCTGTAGGATTCTATAACAAACCTTTATCTGTGAAGATAGGTGATCCTCAAAGATGACCAAGTTCATGTGCTTCCATATCTCCCAACAAATGTAACAAGGCAATTCTTTCTAGAATTTTTTATTCCTAATCCAAATATGAAAGCACTCTAGAGAACATCTACTTGGTCCAATAATTCCACTTTTGGTCAAAATTTCCCATGTAAAAATTTTTCCTTGTAACAATAACCAAACGAACAATTTGATTTTATTTTTAATGAATCTGCGAAGTCCAAAGTTGTTTGTATGAGAACTTATGACTTCCCACCACCTCCTCCAACATTTGTACTTTATAAGCCTGCTTTGCATTAACTTGCCCTTCTTTAGTATTCCAAGACCAAATTAAATTATCCTTTTCTGTAACCCGCTAGACCAAATGACTCTGTTTTGTTCAATCTTCCAATACTTAGATCATCAATATCGACATATCCAATTTGAGCAAGAAAAGTTATTCTCTCAGCCTACAAAACATTAATTAAAATATTTGAGAGTTTAAAATAGGTCTGAGACGCAACCATTGGATCTTCTCCTATTCTAATATCCCATCCATTTCTTGGTTTCCAGACAAGCCAATAGAAATGATTGATAAGGATGAGGTTAAGACTCTCCGACAATTTGAAATCCCAACATAATTTTCTTTCATTGTTTGAACCATTCAATCCCAGTTTTCTTTCTTAAATATTTTTTGAGAGTCACTTCATGCCAAAGCTCAAGAGCCATAAGACACCTCCACAAACTTTTAGCTGCCAATTCTTTTCCAAAGGAAAAAATATTTTAAATACCCCACCCTCCTGTCTTTTTTGGTTTAGCTATTCTTTTCTAGTTTATCAGGTGTAGTCCTTCTTTTTCTCTTTTTCTAGACCAAAGGAAGATAAACATATTCCTTCTAATTCTATTAAGAATGCTTTTTGGGTTCTTCGCTAGAGAAAGCCAATA
This sequence comes from Picea glauca, assembly GCA_000966675.3. Lineage (NCBI taxonomy): Eukaryota > Viridiplantae > Streptophyta > Pinopsida > Pinales > Pinaceae > Picea > Picea glauca. The sequence goes on along the minus strand of JZKD02S1734323.1, from coordinate 354,874 downwards.
AACTTGTATGCTTTCTAAAATTGATTTAACAAGAGTGACCCTGTCCCCTAAGGTAAGCCATCTATGGCTCCACGACGAGATTCTTTTTTCAAATTTTTTCTCCAACCAAGCCAAAGAATAACAATGTGGTTTAAGAAAGAATCACAGGTACTTGAAACATTTTTCTAGTGTTTTAACTTCAAAAGGAAATAAATATTTTAGTACAGTTAACTCCTCTTCTAACCAACCAGCTTCCAGAAATGCTGATTTTTGTGGGCTGAAAGACATCCCTATCACCAAACAAAAAAGATCCAAGACCTCCTTAAAAGTTTTCCATTATGTAAGGGTTCCATTCCTGAATAATAATACGTCATCTACAAAGAGTAGATGAGTAATACTAATCCCTTTTGCCACTAAAACACCTTCAATATTCCTTTCCTCAACCAACTTGAGAATGGATCTACTCGAACCTTCTACAATAAGTAGGAAAGAGAGTGGGGATAACGGGAAACCCTGCCTTAGGCCTCTTGAGCTGTTAAATAAACTGGTCGGGTCAACATTAATCAGGACAACATAGTTTGTAAAAGAGACACATCCCATTATCCAATATATAGCCTCTAAACTCAGCCCAACCTATAATAAAACTAATCTTAAAAAACCCCAATCAACTCTATCATAAGCCTTCATCATATCCAGTTTTAAAACCAAGGCTTTACAATTTTGAATCTTGATACTATGTAAGGATTCTTGTGCCACTCCTATGGCATCATAAATTTTTCTTCCCTCCAGGAGGCCAAAATGTTCCTTAGAAATCCATGTAGAAAGCGAAGCTTTAATTCTGGAGGCAATGAATTTTGTGATGATATTATATACAAAATTACATAGTGAAATAGGTCTAAACCCCTCAAAAGAATCTGGTTTAGCTCTTTTAGGGATAAGGGCAAGAAAAGTAACATTCATAGCTCCCACAACCCTAACTTTTTGTCTATACTCTTCAACCGTCTCCAGAAGTTCAGTCCCCAAGAGATCAAAGAAGGCTAGGAATAATTCTACAGTCCAACCCTCCGACCCTGGAATTTTTGAAGAAGTAAAAACTTTTAGAGTTTCTAGTAATTCTGCCAGGGTAACTGGTTTAGCCGTTTAAGTCCTTCTTCCTCTAAGAATAATCTAAGATATTCCTTTATAACCCCTAGTTGATTTGAGCTATTAAGGTTTCCGTGAGCCTTGAATAATTTCAAAAAGTATCCAATAGCTTCTTTTTGAATCCCCTATTGGCTAATGACCACAGAGCCATCCTCCTTTGTAATATCCTAGATAGCATTGACTTGTTTTCTAGAACTTGCATATGCATGAAAAAACTTTGTGTTCCTGTCTCTCAAAGCTAGCCAATTAATCCTACTTTTTTGCCTCCAAGTTTCTTCCTCCTGTTTTAAAAGAACCAAATTTCTTTTCTCTTTTTCTGAAACCAACAATTTGTCTTCCTCCTTTACAAAAACCTTGGGAAAGTCAGAATAGGGAGTGTCTAAATCACATTCTAACTGAACCTGTTCCTCCTTTGCCAATAATTTTTTAATTCTTTCCCACCTGATCACCAACAATTTAAGTAGTTTGAGTTTTTTAACAAGAGATTCCATCGGAGGTAATAATCATGTCTCCACTAACCCATTCCAATAATTTCTTTCTAGATTTATAAATTATGGTTCCTCCAGCCAAACCGAATTGAATTTAAAGGGGTACACAAGTCTTTCTTTCTCAAGCTCAATATGTAGTATCACTAGTGTTTGGTTGTGGAGCCTGATTATGTTCCTGATTCAGAGGTCCTTGCTTTCAACCATGTTTATACCCCAAGAAGACTTTATACCCCAGAAGTATGTACACTCTTCCACACGGGGGAGTGCAGAGTGGGGGTACCCCCTCTGCGGGGTTCGGGGGGCCTATCCCCCTGGCTGGGGGGTTCGAGGGAGAAGCCCCTAAAGGAAAAATTACCTTGTAAATGTATATTGTAATTTCATTGTAAATCTAGACCATTTATTATAAGGTCGCATATCTAATGATAGAAATTATGTTATGGTTTTTTTCCCTAGAAGGAAACCCTCTGTTATGAGGGAAATGTATTGCAACTATGCATTATGGCGAGTATTGTATTATGAGAGAGGAGACTGTGAGAGAAAGAAGAGGAAGTTACAACATGTTTTGCTGTAGGTCATATCCCTTCATTTGCTGGATAATAATAAAGGAAGGACCTGGCAATTTCTCTGGTGGACGTAGCCCACACTTGGTGAACCACGTAAATCTATGTCTCTCTTGTATTGTGTATCTTTTGTGTTTTGTTTCCACATTTGTTTTATTTTATTGCTCCGCAGTCCTGTTTTTCTAACAACTGGTATCAGAGCGAAAGGTAACTCGCAGAAAAAGAGGGTTCCTGGTTTGAGTGGAAGCAATATTGAAAGATGGAAAGTTAAGGGTGGATAAATTTAATGGCCAAAACTACCAGTTATGGAAGATGTAGATGGAAGATTATTTATATCAGAAGGATCTATTCCTACCATTGGGTGGAGTAGCAAAGAAGATAGCGGCCATGAAGGATGAAGAATGAGAGATTCTTGACATAAAGGCTCTAGGAACGATACGACTGAGCTTGGAAGCGCCGATGGCTTTCAATATTTCAAAAGAAAAGACAATGAAGGATCTGATGGATGCATTGGCTAAACTGTAAGAAAAACCCTCGACGTCTAATAAGGTATTTCTAATGAAGAGATTATTTAATATGAAGATGTTAGAAGGTGGTTCTATTGCAGATCATTTAAATGAATTTAATATGGTTACTAATCAACTAAGTTCTGTAAAAGTGGACTTTGATGATGAGGTTAGGGCTCTTCTAATCTTGTGCTCATTTCCAAAAAGATGGAATGGCTTGGTCATGGATGTAAGTAACTCTGTATCTAGTTCAAATACTTTAAAATTTGATGATGGTGTTGGTGTTATCCTTAGTGAGTAAATGTGACAGAAAAACACATGTGAGACATCAGGTAATGCGTTGAACATGGAGAACAGGGGAAGACAAAAGGATAGAGGAAAGGGCTCAGGGAACCACATGAATTCTAGGAAGGGCAGATCCAAATCCAGACTTGGAAAGATAGAGTGCTAGAATTTTGGGAAGAAAGGACATCTGAAGAAAGATTGCAGAGCTCCAAAGAAATAAAGAGATGGACAACATGCGAGAAATCAAGAAGCAAATGTAACAGGTGATGTGATACAAGATTCTTTGATTCTTTTTGTAGATAATATTTCTGAGTCTTGGGTAGTATATTCGGGGGCTTCATTTCATGCCACATCCCATAGGAAACATTTTCTGGATTATGTTCAAGGTGATTTTGGATAGGTTCATTTGGGTGATGATGCACCATGCAAAATTGTTGGAATGGGAAGGGTAAAAATAAAGCAACGCAATGGAAACCAATGGTTGTTGAAAGAGGTAAGACATGTTCCAGATTTAAGGAAAATTCTAATTTCAACAGGGCAGTTGGAAAGTGAAGGTTTTGTATCCATATTTACAGATAAGATGTGGAAGGTCATCAAAGGATCATTGGTGATAGCAAAAGGAGAGAAGGTAGGTACATTGTATTTATGTACTGGTAATATTGACTCTTCTATCTCTTTAGCTTCTACAGGAGTGGATACATCACTATGGCATCATAGGCTGGGACACATGAGTGAGAAGGGTATGTAGATACTTCACAAAAGAAATTTATTGCCAGATCTTAAACAAATTGATCTGGACTTCTGTGAGCATTGTGTTTATGGAAAACAAAAGAGAGTCAGATTTCTCAGAGTCAAAAAAGAAAAGAAGAATGAAAGTTTAGAGCTTGTGCATACAGATGTATGGGGACTAGCTCAGGTCTCATCTCTTGGTGGATCTCATTATTATGTTACTTTTATTGATGATGCAACTAGAAAAACTTGGGTTTATTGCATTCGACAAAAATATGATGTTTTTGATACTTTTAAGAAA
>JZKD02S1734323.1:334256-350476 GCA_000966675.3 Picea glauca | reverse complement strand
ATGTCATTCTGATCACTGTGTTTATTTTAAAAGGCTAGAAAATGGAAGCTATATTATCTTGCTATTGTATGTAGATGACATGCTTGTTGCGGGGTCTAATATGAAGGATATAAATATGCTCAAGAATAAATTAGTCAATTCATTTTTTATGAAGGATTTGGGTGCTACAAATAAAATCCTTGGCATGAGAATAACAAGAGACAAAAAAAATAGCAAATTGAGATTGTCTCAAGGTGAGTACATAGAGAAGTTGTTGGAGAGGTTTAGAATGCAAAATGCAAAACTAGTTAGTACACCTTTGGCCAGCCATTTCAAATTAACTAAGGAAATGTGTCCCAAGACACAGAAGGAGATAGAATACATGTCCACGGTTCCTTATTCATCAGTAGTTGGAAGCTTGATGTATGCAATGGTTTGCCCAAGACCAGATATTGCACATGCAGTGGCAGTTGTGAGTCGGTATATGAACAATCCAGGTAAAGAACATTGGGAGGCAGTAAAGTGGATTCTTAGGTATTTGAGAGGTACTACTACTCATGCATTATGTTTTGGAGGTTCAAACACTTTTCTATAGGGATATGTTGATTCAGATATAGCAGGTGATAAAGATAGCAGGAGGAGCACCACAGGGTGTGTTTTTACTATAGGTGGAACAACAGTAAGTTGGATTTCAAAACTGCAAAAGGTTGTTGCACTTTCAACAACAAAGGAAGAGTATGTTGCTTCTACAGAGGCTAGTAAAGAGATGATTTGGTTACAAAAGTTTATGAAGGAATTGGGAAAGAAGCAGGAGAATAACAGGTTGTACTATGAAAGTGAGAGTGAAATTCATATTGCAAAGAACTCAAACTTCCATTCAAATACTAAACATATACAACTGAGGTACCACTTCATATGATACGCCTTGGAAGATGGACATTTGAAGTTGGAAAAGATACACACTAGCCAGAATCCTGTAGACATGTTAACAAAGGGAGTAACCAAAGAGAAACTGAGTTCCTGCTCAGTTTCAGTTGGTCTTTAAGAATGAAGATGAAGATGATAAATTTTCCAGGTCCAAGAAGGTTCAAAGTCCAGCATATACAACAACGGTGGAGTTGTTGAGATTAGTATCCAAGTGGGAGATTGTTTGGTTGTGAAGCCCGATTATGTTCCTAATTCATAGGTCCTTGCTTTCAGCCATGTTTATACCCCATGAATAATTTATACCCCAAAAGTATGTACACTCTTCCACGCGGCGGAGTGCAGAGGGGGGGTACTCCCTCTGTCGGGTCTGGGGGAAAGTGGGCCCCCGGCGGAGGTTCGAGGGTGAAGCCCCAGAGGGAAAAATTGCCTTGTAAATGTATATTGTAATTTCATTGTAAATATGGACCGTTCATTATAAGGTTGCAGATCTAACGGTAGAAATTATGTTAGGGTTTTTTTCCCTAGAAGGAAACCCTCTGTTATGAGGGAAATGTATTGCGGCTATGCATTATGGTGAGTATTGTATTATGAGAGAAGAGACTGTGAGAGAAAGAAGAGAAAGTTACAACGGGTTTGATGTAGGTTGTATCCCTTCATTTGCTAGATAATAATAAAGAAAGGACCTGACAATTTCTCTGGTGGACTTAGCCCACACTGGGTGAACCACGTAAATCTGTGTCTCTCTTGTATTGTGTATTTGTAAATCTGTCTCTCTTGTATTGTGTATTTTTTTTGTTTTGTTTCCGCATTTGTTTTATTTTATTTCTCTGCGGTCTTGTTTTTCTAACAACTAGCATATGATTGGAAATTTTTATATTAGTCACCCAAGATCTATACCTAAAACCTGACAGGGAAAGCTCCCCATTGATCAGAAAATGGTCCAATATCTTAGCTATGTATTCCTAACCACTTCTTCCATTTCTCCAAGTAGGAAGATTTTTTATTAGTTCAACATCCACCATACCTGTGTCTTGGATCAGTTGGATAAAGTAGGAATGTAAAGGATCAGGCCTAGCATGGGAGCCCCACACCTCTCTACTTGCAATGGTAAAATTTAAGTTGCCTCCCAGGATCAGATTATGATCTTTGAGTAAGCCATCCCTCTTAACCTTCTCCCAAAAAACCTCTCTATCACCATACGGGCCATAACAATTGACCAACTTTAATGATTTGTTTATATCTTTTATCCAACCATCTAAGAGTATCCCTGCAGGAGTAAAAAAACCAGATAAGTGATCTTTTCTTGGATTGCAAGAAGATAATAACCCTCCTGATAATCCTTGGGAGTCCACCCCACATAAATTCCAAGATGAAAATATTTTTTCAAATTTCTCCCTCGCTTTGAGGTTATTGACCACATTTTCCTGTATAAAGAAAATATCCGGATTTACAAGAGCTAGAAACCTTTTGAGGGATAGAAAATTCTCGATGCACACACCACCTTTGATATTTAAAGAAGCTATAATCATTTTTTAACCTTAGCCAGGGCTTCCTATGTTTTAAGCGTTTGAGGAACTTCAACATCCAAAGCTCCTGAAGATACATTTATCTCCTTTACTTTTCCTATTTTTCTAGCACTTCTAGTTTTGAGAGGTGAAAAATATTTTTCCAAACCTCCATAAACAACCCATTTCAAGACATTGGTTGGTCCTGCCCCGCTGCAAACAAATTTTATATCTAAATCCTCAACTGCAAAGGCCTTTTCAATAGGATTTGGCAAAGGCTCACCACCTGAGAAGATCATGAGAGGGGTTCGATTGAGGACCTCTTTATAAGAAGGAATGAAATTCACTAACGAGTCTTCGATCTCATGAACCATAGACAGATCTGTCTGGAAAAAATCTTCATGATTAGTAGGAAAAACCTCTTTGTTCCCACTTGTTCCCACTAGTAAAAGGCTCCGGTTCTATAGGAAGAGAAGCCTCCCCCGAGGTGACCGAAAATCCTTCAAAGGTTTCCACACCCCATCCCTCCACCTCCTTACTGGGCAACGACTCTTGTCACGTAAAGGAAGGATGAGTACATGTCTTCTTACCCTCCGACTTAAAAGGAACAAGATCCAAGTCCGTGGGATGATCTCGAGAAAACTGCCCTCCTGAAACCCCCAAAACAAAGAAGGGAAACTTCTTGTGATTAATAATCGAATCCTCAAGAGTTCCACAAGAAAAAATATTCAACATCTAAGGATAAAAAGATGCTCCCGGGAGGATTAAGGTGCAAGACAGACAATAAATTTTACCCAAACCCAATACCAGACTCTCCAGGTTCAAAATAATTAAAATCTGGGCAAGGAAATCTACCTTCCTCCCTCTCAAAAGTTTAGTTTCCTTAAACCCTGGGAGCGATCATTAAAGTTAAAAACAAACTCAGGAGACACTAGTTTCCCCTCCCGAAACGACAGCCTGGAGCCCTCATTCTCAACTACGGGAAGGGGAAGACAAATTAGATTTAAGTACAGGTTTGTTGGAGACTGTGTGTGGGAAAGATCTAAACCAAAAGCCCTAAACTTTTGAACATCCAGAGAGGAAAAAGTGGAAAAAAAACTGGGACAAAGACTTTTTAACTTACCTAGTTCTGAGTCGATTGCCAATTCAATAGGGAAAGAGAAATCTGGACTTTCGACTGGTACATCACTCGAATAATTTTGATGCACCTCACCTTCCAGAATTGGATCCGAGCCAGAGTAGAAAGAAGGTGAGGCCTTTCGTATTCCAGGGAAGTGAAGGCACATGTGACTCGTTTCCTTAGACAACGCGCATCTGAATGGAATCCTGACATAATCAAATCTTTGATTGTGTACAGAGCCACGCAAAAATATATCCACATCGGCAGGTAAACCAAACTTTAAGTTGATTTCCACTAAAAATTTTCCAACACGTGCATTCACCAGCCTTACCATAACTCTTTAGTAATTCTTCTGAGTAGGGGACCACCATAATTAGGAGCCAATACTTGGAATCAATTATAACCCACTGCAAGGAATAGGCCTATTTGCCTTTCATTTTAGTGCCTACTCCCTTTTCTCTTTACCTTTCACTTATGACTAAAGTTATTGAACCAACTGCTTTCTTAGTGGGTTGGGTATGTGGGCACAACACTTAGAACTTCGACTATGATGCTTTCTACCCCATTTTCTTAACCAACCTTATGACTTGCCTGCTACCCACCAGAATACCTATACCTGTTAGCCCTACCCTATATTGAATGACTTCTTAGAAATGAGGTATGTACTACTAGAGAACTTCTCTTATCAGCACTGGATCAACCAGAACCATAACCTCAACATACAAAATTGGCTTTTTTGGTAATTTATTACCTCATTCTTACTTACTTTGTGCCAACCCCCCCCACTTAACAATTAGACCTTCTATCCCTATCACACTTGTTTACTTAATGCTTAGTGGGTACGGTACAACAAGCACTAGACTTCTCTTGTAGGGCTGGGATTAACTTGGCCAACCAGATACCATTGATTCATTAAGGCAGCAAGCCAACATTGCCAGGAGATGGATGGATGACCATTTTCATTTCATGTTAGTGCCTGTAACCACCTGTTCTATTTACCCACCTATTTAGAAGAAGAGAAGAGGTGATTTATAATTGCCTACCTCACTTAGACTTACAACATTGGATCCGCATGGAAGAAGGGCTTCACATGGAGAAAGTAGACCCTCGTTAGATGGGCCTTCAATAACACTTGATGAAAATATTGAGGTAGACAAGGAAGACATGCACTCTTACTATGAACCCTTTACCCTACCTTGCTTTACTGTTACCACACCACCCCGAGCACTCACCTCTTATATTTACTTGAAACTCCGTCCTCAACAAATCTTGTGGACTGCTAACAACCCCCATATACCTACCTAATAGACCTTACTCAACCTTAATTATAACCAATTAAGCCAGGAATACTTTGGAAGAGGGTAGCCACTATTAACAACCTCCTAGCTTGATTCCACACAACCTATTGACCCACCTGAATAAATAGATCTGCCCTAGACACTTTCTTGCTTAATTAATCACTTAGGAGGTACTGCTTAGACCTTATCTTATTAGCATCGGATCCACCAACCTTACCCTTACCTTTCTGCCCCACATCACATAACACCATCACCATGTACCCCCCTATACTCCCTAGATTAGCGATACAAATTCCATCACACTGCAATGCATGATTCTACTAGGTACCACTATTTTGATCTTGTCAAGACAAGCTTCACTTGGCCAACCCTGTTGAGTCATGCCACCCAACTGGGCACACTCACACATCATGGATTTATTACTTAATATACCTTATTATACCACTTATCTTACCTTTCTTTTTCTTTTATATACGTGATTACCGCAGGCATGGAACTATTTCAACCCTTGTCCCCTACCTCGGGTGGGTGCACACTCTTAAGAACTTGTACTTCTTAGGTTGGGCCAACTATTTCATTTATTACCTTCCTCCTTAATAACTGCTTTAACTCAATAATTTGAGCCAATTCCCTAAAGTCAAATTCTGCTTTTTCATGATGGATCAAACCTATCAGACCCCTGACAACAAAAGGTTCTCTTTAGCAAAACACTCATTTCATAAGTTGAAACTACCTTTCACTTATGATGCTTTGGTTTGGAAGCATACAACCCAGTAGGGAGGGATGGATCAACCATAGCCTCTTGCTCCCCATCATGCCATGAACCCTTGAGTTTGGGTTGATCGAACTGGGTGCCTTTTTTACGTGGGGATCTTCTTCACTAACCCCTCTTTTTTATCTTCAAGTGAAGCTCGTTTAGATTAGGCCTTTATATACATCATTTTGGGTGGGCTTGCCTTAATGAGATTCCTGTTCTTGCTGGAAATACAATCCTACCTGCATCCAACACTTTTGATTTTACAACCCCTCGCCCATTAGTTGGTACCCCCTACTGCTTTTTATTATATCCTACCAGCCTTGAGTTTGGGTGGATCAAACCATAGCCAGCCCTGAGCTATCCATTATTGAGTGAGTGCTTGATGGCATGGCGTCACGGCTGGTTGTCATCTCTTGCCTTTAGGGTATGCATGGTCATCTTTTGAGGTATGGGAATAAATTTTTGTCTGACTTCTTGGTTGATCAGACGAGACGAGGGGTGAATCTGCTTAAATTGAAACATTGGGGAGTGGGTGGATGGTACAAGAACCACCGTTTGATCGTACATGGAATCTGCCTTCTTGAATTGAGGAACTATAACCAGACCCTTGATCTTGCATGGATAGATGGAATAACTTGAAATGTAGGCACGAAGTCTATATTAGCTAAAGAAAAATTAGATTTATCAACCTCATGGATGGATGGATTATGCCTCTGAACCCCCACAGACAAGGGTTTTCTTTAAGAAAACACGATTTTGATAAGGACCGAAGGAACTCTCTTGAGGTATGAGGGTGAGGTTTTTGGATCAACCGGAATCACCCCAATAGAGTTGGCTGAATCTTCATCAAATGGGATTAGATTCTCTGCGACCGACCCTTATCTTTTTGTTCTTCTTGGGCAACCCACCAAATATTAATTTTAATATGCTAGAGGTACGCAGTCTTCTGAAACTTCTTATTCAGATTATTTAGACCCTGCCCTTACCAATTAACTTGGCACCCCTTGGTACCTTTTTAAGATGGGAATTTGATATATGAACCTTTCGATATCGGTGGGCCTTTACATACATTATTTAGAAATACTAGAGATTTGAATATGTCATCTCGGATCGGGCTTTTGAAATCACCTTATTTTTGCTCCGTACCTTTAGGAATAACCTTTTGATTATTACGTATATAATATGACAGACACTTCTTATTAGCTTTTTTTTTTTCACCAGACTTCCCTTGTTTGCATGACCCAACCAAGCTTTTACAGGTTGGACCGCAGCTACCAATTGGTGTGGGATCCTCGAAACTTTCCTTGTAAATACTCCCAAAACTTATTGGATCAATGGGGTGGAACTTACATAGACCATTCATATTGACTTCTTCAGCCTACCATTATATAGTTTGTGTTATGCTACCAACAGGTGTTGGAGGAATCGTGCGTGGAAACTTCTTGGATTTATAAAATACTGCCTCACGATACTTAGTTATTGAACCAGCTTGCTTAGGTAGGCACTTACTTATCACACTATTTCTTCGCACCATTATATGCCTACTTTATTAAAGGAAGTTTAGTGGGTGGGTGGCACAGAAACCACCTGTCGTTACATCATCTAAACTTATTTATGAATGCCAGACTTATTAGATATTACCTACCAATTTGGGGAATCACTCAGTCGAGTTGTCTTACTTTCATCAGCCTACTGGATTCATAGAAATTAGGAGTTGGATCATCGTCAGAACTTCCCGAATTAGTAACTACTTCATAACTTCTTAGATTAGATCAAGTGAGTGAGCACTTAGACCAATCGTATTAACCTTTAGATCCTTACTTGTTTTACTTGTAGAAATTTTGATACAAATTAATGTATTCCTGCGATTCTCTTGATCTAACAATTTATGCCACTTGTTAAATACAAAATCACTTCTACTATTATTATTGTGGAAGCAATTAAACCATGATCACAACCACAATGAACAAAGTGAAATATCAATAACACACAACATAGAAGTTTTACCGGGAAAGCGTAAAGCTAAAAACCCCACTATCATATATTATGTGTCTCATGAATCATGAAACAATCTCATACAAAACTCTAATCCAACAGCTCTTAGTACAATACAATCGTCTCACACTGTCATACACAAATCAACAAATACATGTGCCAATTTTCATGTCCAGACAGTCTGCCTCCTCTGCAATTCGAATTCTCACAATGCATTACTTATTCCCTAGTTTGCACATGCTCATAAGCATATCCACTGTTTGTGTGATAAAATCACAACTGATAGCCAACTGTCCCTTTCACCTATTATCTCAACTGGATCTCCAATGGATTTGACATGCATGTAGTTAACCGTGGTGAATCTTTAGTTGCATGTGAGTTCACTGATTAACTGAACTTTCACTAGTGCATGTTTAGTTACAACTAGTACAACTGATCCTAACTCACTTAACTACACTTATAGTTTTGTTACAAATCCAAATCACTCAGTTATGAGTGAGATAATAGATTAATATTTATTTTCTAATTTAATTAAGGGAAAAGTAAATTAGACACATGTTTCTTGTTGACTTTTCAACACTCCCTCTCAACAAGAAAGGGATTATCCTTCACCCCAATCCTGTCTCTATGATATTCGAATTTGCTCCTGGTGAGTGCCTTCATCAGAATGTCTGCATCCTGATCTTCTGTAGGAATGTACTGAAGCAACATAATCTTCCGCTGCACACAATCTCTGAGATGATGATATTGGATATATATATGCTTAGATCTGTCATGAAACACAAGATTAATTGAGAGTTTAATGCAACACTGATTATCACAATAAATCACAGTCAAATCTAAATGAGAACCAAACAAACCAACCAAGATCTTTCTCATCTAGATAGCCTCACATGAAGCTTGACTCACTGCCATATATTCCACTTCCATTGAACTAAGTGCCACAGATCTCTGTTTCCTACTGTACCAAGAAACAACTGTAGATCTGATGCTAAAGATCCCTCCAGATGTGCTCTTTCTGTCCATTGGGCTGCCTTCCCAATCTGCATCTATGAAGCCATGCAACTTCACATCATCCATTTGTCTGTACCATAATCCATACTCAGATGTTCCCTTCAGATATCTTAGGAAATGCTTTCCCACCTTCCAAAAGGGTTTGGTAGGCTTAACCATCGCTTGACTTAGTTGGTTAACCGCATAGCAAATGTCCGGTCTCGTGTTCACTAAATACATTAGCGAACCCACTAACTGTTGATAGACAGTAGCATCCACTACCTCTCCAGAAGTAGCATCCTCTTTCTTCCAGTTTCCTGGAAGAGGAGTATCCATGGGTTTGCAGCCCTCCATGTGAAACTTACCCAGTATCTCACTTGTATACTTTCCTTGAGACACAAAAATATCACCATCTCACTACCATATTTCCAATCCAAGGAAATAATGCAAAAGGCCCAAATCCTTCATCTCAAACTCCTTTGCAAGGTCCTCTTTGCATGAGCGTATCAGCTGCTCATCACCAGTAAGTATTAAATCATCCACATAAAGAATAATGATTAATAACTTACCCTCCACCACAATGTGGTATAGGTTTGCATCCACTTCACTTTTGGTGAAACCCAATACGGTGAAATAGATGTCTATCCGAGTGTACCAAGCACGGGGTGCTTGCTTCAGCCCATACAATGCTCTCTTGAGTCTGCACACATGCGACTCTCTGTCAAAGGTCTCAAAACCTTCTACCTATTCAATGTACACTTCTTCCTCAATGATCCCGTTGAGGAACACAGTTTTTACATCCATTTGATGAATGAGCCAGCCCATCTGTGTTGAGAGTGCAAGGATGGATCTTATGGAAGAGTACCTTACGACAGGTGCAAAGGTCTCACCATAATCTATCCCCTCGATCTGTGAGAATCCCCAGGCCACAAACTTGGCCTTGTATTTCTCCACACTCCCATTAGCAGCTTGCTTTACCTTGTAGATCCATCTCGAGCTTACCACTGATTTGTCAATCGATATTGGGACAATTTCCCATACACTATTTTGGACAATGGAGTCATACTCCTCTACCATAGCATCAACCCAAGTGGGGTCCTGCACTGCTTCCTGAAAGGAAGATAATTCAGTCACAATACATTTGTTCATGAGAGCCATGTATCCAGCAAATCGATTAGGAGACTATCTCTGTCTGCGCTGTGAAGTAGGGGCTCCTACATTCTGTGCAACATCTAGTCTCAATCTATCAACTTCCATGGTGCACTTTCTGCCATTTCTCATGGATGGCTCTGCTTGAGTGGTTTCCTCCACTCCATGAACCTCTTCATGTGGTTGATCCACATATTGAGACACATCCTTGGGAACCAGTAGTTCCTCTTCTGCATGCAAGTCTAGCTCCCTCTCAAGCGACAATCGCATGGCTTTCCCCTCATCGAATTTTATATCCTGTCACGTAACAGTCATCTTACTATTCATAAAATACACACGATAATTATGGGGTGTTTATGTGTACCCCACAAATATTCCAACTTCAGCAGTCGGTTCCAGCTTCTTCTTGGCATCCTTGGTCACATGCACATAAACATATGAGCCAAAAATTTTAAAATGAGAAACATCATGTTTATTACCAGTAAAAGATTCTTCAGGTGTACTCATGCCAAGTACTCTATGAGGACAATGGTTCTGCACATAAACGATAGTATTTCATGCTTCTGCCCACAAATGCATTAGTAGGCCCTGATCATGCAACATCGCTCATGCTGCACCCACGATTGTTCTATTCTTTCTCTCCGCGACCCCATTTTGCTGTGGGTTATGAGGCACTATGAGTTCTCTTCAAATTCCTTCTCTGCTACAGAAGTCTTTGAGTTCGTTAGAGATGTATTCTCCACCATTATCGCTCCTTAGAGCCTTCACTTGCTTCCCCGACTCTTTCTCCACCAATGCTTTAAACTCACAGAACTTTGAGAATGTTTGATCCTTCTTCTGCATGAAGAATATCCAAAATTTATGAGAAAAGTCATCAACAAAAATAACATAATACCTATGTTTTTTTGTTGAAGCAACCGAGAATGGCCCACACAGATCCGTGTGAATTCTCTCTAGGATCACCAAAGCACGGTTCTCCTTTTCATGAAAGGTGGACTTTACATACTTCCCCAAGGTGCACCCCTTGCACTGATCTGACTGAGCAAGTGTTCCCCTTGGAAGTCCAATAGATATCTGTTGCATGATCTTCAAGGCTCCATGATGAAGATGGCCCAATATCTTGTGCCATAATTCGCCCTCATCCCGGCTCACCACTTTTTCTGCCTTTCCTATCATGGCACTACAACCATTTACCTCCAACATGTAGAGATTATTAACTTGAATCCCTATCTTCTTGACTTGACCCGTTGCTTTATGTCGCAGGTAGGCTTTACCACTACTAAAAACAACATCATAGCCTCTGTCCTCCAACATTGCGACTGAGACCAAGTTTTTCTTCAGACTTAGTACATGCATAACATTTTTCAATTGAAACGGTTTACCTGACTCCCTCTGAAAGGTAATGGTACCAATACCAGTTGCACTATATCGTCCATCGTCGCCCATCTCTATATGCATTTTGATATATTTCTCCTCCAAGTCAATGAAATACTCTTTATCTCCTGTCATGTGGAAGGAAGCGCCACTATCCAAATACCACACTGATCCTGATGCACTTGAAGCCATGCATGCGATCAAAGTGAAATCAAGTTCAAATTGTGAGACAAGAGCCTCACTAGTTGCAGGTCCATCAATCGTCTTGTTCTTCTTCTTTTGTGGACAATTAGTAGCGAGATGCCCATGTTCGTGACAGTAAAAACACTTCACTTTGGACAAATCGAGCTTCTTGACTTTAGACTTGGATTTTGATTGGAATTTCTTCCCTTTTCCTTTCCTTTCATTGGAAGTCAAAGCACAATCCTCTTCATCATCATGCTTTGATGAAGATCCATCTCTGGTGTTCTGCCTAAACTCCTCTTGCATTAGATCTGACCATAGTCATTCCCAATCTGGTAATTTTTCCCTTCCATTGATAGAGTCTTGATAACTGTGCCAACTCTTGGGAATCCCTAGGAGCACCAAGCTCACCAAATCATCCACAGTGACTATTATTCCCACACTTCCAATCTCATCCTGACATTGGACAAACTTCGTGAGATATTTTGGAATGGTGTTGCCTTTCTCCATCTTGATCTTCCTTAGTTTATCTTTGAGCGGCAATTTCCTATGGTCACTACTGTTTTGGAACAGATCTATCAAGACCTTCCACATTGCATATGGTGTGGTTTTCCCATGGAGACTTGAGATAATGTGGTCTCATACTCCCTCCAACAAAATCCTCCTCACCTTTGCCACTTTCTTTTTCCATGCATCAAGATTTGCAGTATCTGTCGCATTTGGCTTAGGAACATCTGTGTCAATGTAACCCTTCAATCCATTGTCTTCGAGCACTGCTTCCATCCTATCCTTCCAAGCAATATAGTTAGAGCTACCTTC
Source organism: Picea glauca (assembly GCA_000966675.3). Taxonomy (NCBI): domain Eukaryota; kingdom Viridiplantae; phylum Streptophyta; class Pinopsida; order Pinales; family Pinaceae; genus Picea; species Picea glauca. Next base: position 338,377 of record JZKD02S1734323.1, on the reverse strand, counting down.
GAGTGCATACTCCAACCTCAATCCATTGAAAGACATTTTTGATCTTGAATCAGCTATCGCACCAAGAAAATCTTGCAAATTCGAATGTTATCCAACCACCAAAACTCAACTTCTACAATCCCTCTTCCCTGGGAGGTTCGCACCCCACCTGAGAGTAGCCTGAGAGAAGTTTGCACCCTGCCTGTGTGTAGCCTGTGAACTTGCCTGGGAAGTTCGCACCATGCTCCACTGTAGCCTGCGAGAATGCCAATGAAGTTCGCACCTTGCTTCACTATTAGGGTGAGGGAAGTTCACACCCTGCTCCACTGTAGCCTGCGAGAATGACAATGAAGTCTGCACCTTGCCTTTGTCTAGGGTGCGAGAATTACTATTCTTGAAAACACTGGAAGTTTTCAGTACTAGGGTTCACACCTACCTAGAGACGGGACCTGCAAGAACATGATTTTGTTTGCACCTCACTTCCGTAGCTCTGTGGCCTCCGTGGCTCTGATACCATGTCGAAATTTTTATACAAATTAATGTATTCCCGCGATTCTCCTGATCTATCAATTTTCGCCACTTGTTAAATACAAAATCACTTCTACTATTATTATTGCGGAAGCAATTAAACCATGATCACAACCACAATAAACAAAGTGAAATATCAATAACACACAACACAAAAGTTTTATCGAGAAAGCGTAAAGCTAAAAACCCCACTATCATATATTATGTATATCATGAATCATGAAACAATCTCATACAAAAATCTAATCCAAGAGCTCTCATTACAATACAATTGTCTCACACTGTCATACACAAATCAACAAATACATGTGCCAATTTTTGTGTCCAGACAGTCTGCCTCCTCTGCACAATCTCTGCAATTCAAATTCTCACAATGAATTACTTATTGCCTGGTTTGCACATTGATCTAAAAATGAAGAAGACTTGTATTCTTGAAAATATTTGCAAGTTAAATTTTATGTGTTAAAATGAAAATGGATAAACTTTGCAACACAAATTTAATAGGATTTACTCATTCAAGATACATAATAACAGCAGCAAAATTAGTGAACAGAAAATACATAACACAACAAATGATAAAGGAGTTCACCCCTCTCTTGGGTTACATCTCCTGGTCCAACTTCCAATGGATCATTTGTATTATTTTCTCAAAGTGCTAAAAATTGTGCTTTACAATGCTCAAAATGCCAAATAGACTGCTCCAATGGCTTCACAACGTCCAAAAACCCCTAGCTGGGATTTTTCGACACCTCGTTTGGCCAAAAATTGAAGAAGATAGGCTTCCTGGAAGTCCCCCCTTCAAGCTTGCTATCTCTTCATCTACAAAATACACCCTTGTTGGCTCAACCTAGACCACACACATATTTAAGCATAAAAACTTGGCACCGGGCGCAACCGGATGAATCATGCAAACTATAGGACGGTTACGGGTGCACCTAGCCCCTAACCATCAAGGGCAAGGTCATATGACCCATGTGATCGTGTGTTTAAAAGTAAGGGCCATAACTATTTGAACCGAATTCAAACCAACGCATACTCGTGCACGCGTCAATGGTCATATAGCAACAAATATGTGACCGTGGGCTATATTAAAAGGGCCACGTTAAAACACATACACACGCCTGTGGTCATATTACAATATAACATACGACCGGGGTTTAGTTTTGAATGCGCGCGCAAGGTTTTAGACCGTGGCCATATTACAATATAACATAACCATGGGTTGGGGCTAGGCCCCGGCCTGACCCCCCATGCAAGCATACAACATTTCAATTCAAATAAAATCTGCACCATATAGTGTTAAGAAACACTATGGTGGCGCGTTGGTTGGTGGTCTTTTCCAAAGCTTTGCACGCGGGTGGAGGTCACGGGGTCAAATCCGGTGGACTCCAAATAAATTTTAAACCAGTAAATAGGGGACACGTGGTGGCCATTGATTGGGCCACGTGTCGCCATTCCATTCACTGCAAATAAGCCATGTCACCTGCTAACATTGAAAATAGCTACTTGCCACGCGTCATATGGCCTACCGCATCAACATCTGTACGAACTATACAGACTATACAATCAACACCCCTTTTTTGCCTGTTTGTCATTTTGAAAAGAATGCAATATCGCTTGCTCCTGACATCCGTTTGAATCCAAACAAATTGTGTTGGGTTTGTAATGATGAGGTCTACGCTCCCATTCAATTTGAAGTGATTCTGAGCACTTCAAATTTTTGAGCAAAATTTGATCCCTTGATCACACCTCCCCATTAGAAAGCTTTTGGACCTCCAAAAGACTATTTTAAGTCTATCTGAAGATGAGGGTATATCTCCCTCACCTTTCCAACCTCAATCCACTTGGATTTTCTTGGATTTGTACCTTTAATACCAACTCGAAGATACTCCACATTTCCTCGTTTTGAAGTTCGTATTCTCCTGTCAAGGATGGTGTCTTCATGCAGTTCTGTAAGATATTCTGGGGGAAAATCATCTATAGAAGGAATCTGAACATGCTGTCCTTGATCATCAATCAAAGGAGGCTCATAAAATTTCAAATTCTCAACATTAACAACTGCATACATTTGCATATAAGGAGGCAAATCTAAACGAAAGGCATTGTTACCAATCTTGTTGATAATTTTGAAAGGACCATATCGAATCAGATTCATTTTTTTACCTTCTCCTTTAAGCCTCTCCTTGCTGATGTAAAGCCAAACTTCATCTCCAACTTGGTAACTATGATCAACACGATGCTTGTCATGTCTTGTCCTGTACTTGTATTGACTCTTTTCCAACTACTCTTGCACCATTTGATGTATCGACTGAATTTGTTCAATGAAATTTTCTGCCCTATCAATGTCATATTGACCATCAATAGAAATATCCTTCCCAAATATAAAATCTAAAGGAGATTTGGGAAAATAGCCAAAACATGCTTCAAATGGCGACGTTTGAGTTGAAGAGTGCTTAGCTCGATTATAAGCATACTGAATGTAGTGTAAATGCTCATCCCAAATTTTAGGATGCTTGCTGCAATAAGCACGAAGAAGATACACCACAGTTCGATTTACCACTTCTATTTGATCATCTGTTTGTGGATGAAAAGTTGTGCTCTTTTTCAGTTTGGTGTCCATGAGTGCCCATAAACTCGACCAAAATCTTCCAACAAATCGAGAATCCTAATCAGAAATAATGGATGTAGGCAATCCAAAATGCACCCAAACATTTTGAAAAAACATTTGTGTTGTTTGTTTAGCTATAACCTACTTCGTACAAGGCATCAAAATACACATTTTTCTAAATCGATCAACCACAACAAAAAGATAATCATGATTTCATCTAGACATAGGTAGACCTCCTACAAAGTCCATGGAAATACTTTCCCATGGACGAGAAGGAACCGGAAGTGGAGTATACAAACCCAAATTTTTATTGCTAGGTTTACTTGTGGCACATAACGAACATCCTTGAACATATCTTGAAACACTTTCATTCATATATATCAAATATTAGGCCAGTAGCAGTATCTTTGCAAATTAGCCACTGTCTTGCCTACACCAAAATGACCAGCGATAAGAGAAGAATGGGATTCTCTTATGATGTTGATTCTTTCTCTCTGTTGAATACATAGCTTGCCAAGATGATACAAAATATTATCATGCACATGGTAATCCAATTCCTCAACATGGTTAGAATGACACAAAGTTTCATATACTTCTTTAAAATCGGTATCCAAAGCATATTGCTCAACATAACTTTCATGCATGACAAGACTATGCTTAAGATTAATTGAAGGACTAATAATAGGCCTTGAAAGCATATTAGAAACTTTGTTACAAATTCCCTTCTTATACCTGATGACCAAGTGGAATTGTTGAAGAAAACCCATCCATCTGAAGTGCCTAGCCTGTTGTAGCTTTGTTTGTGATTGTAAATATTGTAGTGGTTGATGATCGGTGTGAACAATGGTTTCTTTCCCCAACAAATAATGTTTCCATTTTTTCACACTTTGAACCAATGCATACAACTCCTTATCATAAGTAGGATAGTTAATCACGACACCATTAAAAGTTTCATAATGAAAACAAATGGGCTTACCATGCTGTAGCAAAACTGCTCCCATTGCAT
>JZKD02S1734323.1:307470-327045 GCA_000966675.3 Picea glauca | reverse complement strand
TTTTTCTCCATTGCCACCATTGCCAACGTTCTTGATCTAGATGGAGAACACCATACCGGAGTTTGGCCAAGTCATCTGTAATGTCGTATAAAGAGAAATAATGTTCCATTTGGGCGACCCAACCAGTGGGGTCAGAGCCATCAAATTTGGTCACATCCACCCGTGGAAGGTGTAGGTCACGTTGAAAGTGATGGGGATGAAAGGTATGGGAATGGGAGGAATGTTGAACTTCAGTATTTGGAGGTGCATCAGAGAAAGGGTCATCTGTAGGGATCTTCAGTTTGGTGCAGAGTGATGCAAAGACAGATTCAAGCTAGGTGGTCAGTTCTTGTTTGACTTCCTCCATTGAGGATTGCATGGTTGTATTGATGGAAGAATCGATGGAGGCAACAATAGCACTGAGTTGTTTCACTTCTTTTTGGGTCTTGAGGAAACCAGATTGCAAGGTGTTGAAGCGAGCTTCCAGGTCTTGGCTACGGCTATGGGCCATGAGGATGGGTGAACTGAAAAGGGGCGGGCGGGGTCAATTTTTTTTTCGAAAAATGATATGGATGAATGTGATAAGGGAGAATAGATGAATCCAATGGAATAGGTCTCAAATAATGGTGAAAAAATTTCCAGACTTTTTTTTTTTTACACCTGTGGTGTTATACTCTGGTCTGAAGAATATTGCAGCGATGAAATCCCCAAATGCTTAACTAGAAAGAAATGTGTATTTACTTGGAAACCCAAACACAGTTGTGCGGCAATAGATCTTGTATGTTTTAATTTTTTTATGTTTCTGTCACCCAAAGGTTTGGTATTCAAGAGTTCTATAGACAAGGGTTTGCCCTATGCTATAGCTCTCTGATATACGTGCGGGGTCCAACAATAGTACTCGGCCCAATATCTCAGGGAACTAACTAAGGAGGATAGACCGTACCCTTAGTCATACTACCCAACTACCCATGTACTAGAGATTATCCTCCTGAGTGTTGTTCTTGGTGGCACTATAGCAGTCATGCGGCCAATCAGTTTATCTAAAGAGGTCTTCAAGAAATCTAGGTTGATCCATACACAGGTGTTGTCTGATGCGCTACCACTCGAAGGGGTACCAACAGGGGTTACAAGGGTGGCCAACAGATGTGCGCTTAAGAACCACTTGTATTACTTGCGTGTATGAATCCCTCAACCATGGGTTTATGTGCGTAACAACAAATCTCTGTGGCTTAAAGACGCCAGAATACGTCTCTACCCTGAAATTTTTTTTCCCACAATTTCTGCCAAGGAAAGTGCTCTGATACCACTTGTAATATACCAGATATAAAAAGTATGCAGAACAGAAATAAAATGCTAGAAATGGTATAATATCAATAATATAACCAACACAATCTCCACAATAACAAATAAATGATATAAGAACAACAATAGAAATAACACTTTGATTCAGAAAGCAATGTTCATGGGCCTCTTCGAGGGGGAAACCTCCAGTTGAGCAACACACTATTACAATAATCTCCAAGCTAGGGTTCTCATACCCTCGACCCTTAATTATAATAAATATGTTTATCAAGAGAAGCATCTAGAGGAAGATCCTTCTAGAAGCAGAAGTTTCTATTAGGTCTTCTTACATCCGCCTTATTCTATTTTATTGAAAGGCATTATTAATATTAACCTTTATTACATATGAATATATTGCTCTACCTATGTGTGGGTTAGGACCTTAACAATTACCTTAACTTAGAGAGAGAGAGCATTTTTCATGGGCGGTCGATACTGCATTGCACCAACGTTTGATACCACTATTTACCTTCTCTTAGAAGCACTGGATGGATGAGATGATCCAACCTTACCCTTACCTTTCTCCCTTCACCCTAGGAGATGGAGTCATTGATGAAGCCAAGAAGAAGAGGCAGAGGGTAGGTATGTTATTAACCCTTTAACCTACCCTTCCCCTATTAATTCTTCTTGGTACCACGTATCACCTATTGGTCTCACCGAGCATTTCCCAGGATACGCTTTGATAACACTTTCTTTATGAATCTTAGGAGGTAAGGCACTCTAACTATTAATATTTTACCTTACTGAACCTTTAATCAACTGTTTCCAAACACACCTTTACCCAATAGACCTAACTTATCGCCTCTTGTGTTAGTCAGGAATCGGGGCGGGATACAACACAACACTCTGAAATTTACCCTTTACCCTAGTATTACCTTAGGAATTCGATATCACTATGAACTTTAGGGTACCACATATTACCCATTTGTACGGTCGAGCCTTGCTTGCCGATTAGACTCTTGATCAATTAGAATCTACTGCAAGGAATAGAAAGAAGGCCTACCCACCTATATATAGACCTAGACATATGCCCTCAATTGGATTCATGAATCTTAGGAGGTACAACTATACTGATTCGTCCATTTGAACCCATGGACTAGGAAGAGCCAGAATTACTTTTACTTTATGCTATCAACTTTATCCACCTAGACTAAGAACTTACCCTACTTACTTATATCTGCTTGCTGAACCCAGGAAGAAGAGGGTCAACATCTATTAATCCTTTATTGATTTCCTACCATATCCTTACAACATTAGATCAGACAGATGCAAGGGAAGGGCTTCACATTGATAAGATAGAGCCTTTTTGGATAGGCTTCATACAACATTCAACAGCCTTACATAATACTTACTTCATCAATCTCCTGGGTACCACTATGATTATTGTACCAGGACGAGCGTTGCCCAGGATACTAGTTAGGATTTATAAACTACTGACATTCCGAGTAAGAGCCCTAATAGCCTTTACTTTTAGTCTTTTCTACCCACTACCCACTACCCACCCACCTATAGCAGACCTTACCCTACTACTTACTTATGACCTATTGCATCAACCAAGAATGCCTAGTAGCAACACGCACTATTGATCTTGTCTAGGGGACGAGACTTCACCTGACGACTAGCCAGAATACGATTGAGTCATTAAGACAAACAACATTTCGAGGAGATGCTTTGATCACACTTGCTGGAGTAAGCCATGCTTAGGTGACAGAACAAAGGGAAGGGAGGGGTAGATGATTGATAGAAACAACAGGTAGTGGGTAGATAGCTCAATTATTGATAACACCATGGGTAGCGGGGAGATTCTCAATTACTAAAACTGCCTTGAAGTGGAGTGGGTGCCTACTTGACCTCTGGATCCCCCAACCTATCTGTTAACATTGAATGACATCTTCCGAAAGGTCTTGCAATCCCTAGAATAAATAAGAAAAAATGCCAATTTGCTTAGCACTTTCGTAGATCATTTCCCCATACTTTGGTTAGTTGGACAACTCAGTTGGTGGGATCGTTGGAACTACTGCCTTCTTGAATTGATTCACTAAATCCAAAACTGATTAGATCAGATCAGATTAGATGATGGGGTGGGGGTAAACACTTAGAACTGGACTATTTACCCTTTACTATGCTGCCTATTTACCTTTCTCTTTACTCTTACCACCAACCTTGTTCACCTCTAGTTACTTCCTACCTTACTTAGATTTACTGCATTGGATGGATGGAAGCGAAGGGAAGGGAAGGGCTTCCACATAGAGCACTGTTGGACGAGCGTTCAGACAACATTGCTAGGAGATGCTCGAATGTTAGTACCTATTACTTACGACCTCCTCGATTTAACAACCTCTAGTTATTGTCTGCCTCACTTATACTACCTTTGTAATGCCCCAAACTTATAACATTGGATGATCGGATAAGGGCTTCACATAGAGCTGTTGGATGGGTGGGCATACAACAAGCATTCATAGGCAGGCCAAGCTTCAATAAATAACACTTTCTTTAGGATTTTTAGTGGTAGCAGTAGCAGTATCAACACTAGTACTCTCTTACTCTACCTACCTTTCCCTTTACTTACATGTATGCTATCTATTCTACCAGAATTTACTTACTGCCTTCACCCTAGGAGATGGAGTGAGTGATGCCCAACTCATTGATGAAGCTGGGAAGGAAGAGGAAGAGTAATACGAGGGGAGGTTAGGCATGGCATGATATGCACCCTTTAACCTTCCTTACCTATTACTGAAGTGTTTCCTAACTACTTATCCACCTAAAGAACTAGACCTAGTCCAACTAGGAGCTTTGGATCCACATACAAAAATTTACCTATGGTATCACCTATCTCCTTAAATGCCTACAAGTTCCAAAAAGCTAACGGGCATCCCAACATCAACACCCAAATGTGGTGAAAATGAAAATGATCCTTCTTCAGATTGAAAAAATGTGTCCACCTCTTCAACATAAGAATACCATTTTTATAAATCCAGACCTTATCCATTAAAACCTCCCCATCTTTCATAAAATTTAGGAAAAAAAAGTACCAATATTTTACCAGGGTAAATGCTACAGTGATATAGCCCAAAAGTGGATTCCAAAACTCTTCCACCCATCGACGGATATCCTTTTCTGCCATAGACTGATAGTTGAAATGTCCCACCAATGCTTGAAGACACAAAAGGGAGACCTCTCTCAACCCTATATCCCTACCTAATGTCATAGTGTGATTCTTGTGTTTGATTATTGATGCAGGGGCATCATAAGCAGCTAGCCAAGTGAGCATGAAGACAAAAGATAAATGGAGGAGCGCAACACACATTTTGCACATTTTGAAATGTTTTTGAGAAATTAATGAAGATATGTTAATGTAGTAGTTAAGGGAAACATACTTGCATGTTGTACACAGATCTTGAGCAATTTCCTCTCATCTGTCAATGTAAACGGCATTTAAGCCTCGTTAATGAAAGTAGGTAGATTTGAATTCATAGATTAGACAGTTAGAGCATAGGAGGGAGAACGGATATAGACACCCTTGTCTTTGTATCATGGTAATTGTTGTTGTATCATTAGCATAGAGAAGTAGAAGAGAGTTGTAGCAGAGAGTTGTAGAGAAGAGCCCATGTACAAGAGTATTTGAGTTAATATATGAAGCTTTGACTCAGATTTCATGGTGTTATGATGTTTACTGTTTACATATGCTGAATGGTATGCTTACAGTTGATTTATTTCTGTATTTATGCATTTGTTTCAATGTTGTATTGAATGTGTGATTTCATGTTGAATGTATGAAGTCTGAGAGAGAAAGAAAGTTTCAATTGTTTCTCATCCTGAGAGAGTTCTTGCAAGGAGTATAGTGAAACGTATGCAAGGTGTGCGTTGACAAGGGTTCTGAATTTTATCTCAGAAATCTCAGGAGGGATACCGTTGTTCTCATTCCAGGAGAAGTGTAGGTGAAGCACAGAAGTCGTGCAAGGTGTGCGCAGGCTAGTTGAAGCCTTATAATTTATCAACTAAGGTTGAAGAGAGAAAGACTGTTGTTGTCGAGTGTACACAGAGTCGAAAGATCAAATACCTTGGAGTATTTGAAAGTTTTCCGCAAGGAGTGAGAGCACTAACCCTTTTGGAGGCTTGAGTTGCAAGTGAAAGTTCAGGACGGATAATACATTTGAGCACTTCAAAGGAGGATGCAGATCGAAATACTTTAAAGGAAGATAGGAAGTGAAATCATTACGCAGAAGTTAAGTCCCATAGAAAGAGCACCGAGTCATAGAGATTCAGAGGAAGGAATCGAATGGTCAGAATTCTCCGTGGAGAACTTGCGAAGTTGCGGGGACCATAGGATCCAGTAAAGCTATAGAGTGGTTAAGAGTTGGATGAACCCACCACTCTAGTGTCAAGAATCAACTAAGACCATCGATCATGGTCAGTTCGAGCCGTTGGATCATTCTTTCAAACTCAAGGTTCATGAGTTCAGAGAGAAGACCAAATCCTTTGGTTGCACGAACTTCTTAGTAGCGAGAAGTAGGGACAACCGTTAGATCATAACCTCTTCGCTATATCACGTATTGGGGTTTCGGAGGTTGGGAGGAAGCAGGTTCGACTGCAGAAGTTGTGAAGGACCGAGGGCCGAGGTCTCAGACGAACATGTGGCACTTCCATCAAGTGGGGACTTCGTGGTTGACAGGTGGACACTCATTGCCTGGGAAGGAGTCAACACCCTGTTGATTTCTCGTGCTTCAGGTTCTTGTAAGAAAGGAGCACAAAGGCTCAACAACTCAAGTCGCAAAGTTGCAAGTTCCGAGAAGTGCTGAAGAAGTCAAACCTTCTCTGACTTCGTGCCTCGAAGTTTCATAATATATTTATAATTTATAATTTCTTTACACTAATTATATATTATATTTATAATATATTTATAATTTATAAATTTAATAAAAACAAATGGTTATTAATTTTCTGTTTGAGCTTAAGACATGAAACAAGCTCATGACCATATTTTTAATATATTTGATTTGATTTATCGCGAGTAGCTTAGATAATTGTATCATAACCATTGTTCATGGCCTGATCTTTTTTTTAATCTAAAATATATAGAGATATATTGATTGAAAATCGATTTAAACCATCAAATTTGGATATGATAGCCTTGCCTTTATTTTAAATTCGAGAAATACTGCTTCCTAAACATCGGCCTCATAAATGCCATTTTGGTCGTTCATCAATATCATATTTACATGTTTTGCAAGATATCTTTTCCTTTTGCACGATAAAGTTCAAAATAATTGGTTGACATTGAGCGTCCACGGCTTGAAAGCTCAAGTTCCAAAAAATAAGTTAAGAGTTAAATTTAATATTAATATTTAGACCATATATGTAAAATACTATGGTTATATAAATGAGTTCAATTATTTCAAAATTAAGTTAAGTGTGAAGTTCAATAAATTAATCCAATCCTGCAGCGAATGGCAGTTCTCCTTCTCTGTAATAATCTCTTCCTTATTCCCGAATGGGACGAACTGTCAGCTCTCTGAATCTTATGTAAATACTATGGTTATGTAAATGAGTTCAATTATTTCAAAATTAATACTATGGTTATGTAAATGAGTAAAATACTATATGGCTATGTAAATGAGTAAAATACTATAATGGTTCAATTATTTCAAAATTAAGCGTGAAGTTCAATAAATTAATCCTGCAGCGAATGGCAGTTTTCCTTCTCTGTAATAATCTCTCATCTTGAAGTGCAAGAGGGGGAGAACCAATAATCATTGTTGTTCATGCTTTACTAAGGAGCAATGACCACATAATTTCCTTGGTAAATCTATGAAGAGGTGGATCCAGGTATGAAAATTGACTTTTGTTTCATTATGCACATGATATATTTTAATAAAGGGACGCCTTTTACAATTGGAGGATGTTTTAAATAAGTGGAGGGTGTTTTAATAAAAGGTGAGGTGGATATTTATTATTAAAAGGATTTATAAACACATATATATAATTAGCAACAACCACTTTATAAAAGTGGTTGATATACCGGATAGGTATTATTAATTTTATTATTCTCTTAAATTTTCTATTTTTTTGTAAACATAACAAAATGTTGACTAACCAAGTACTAATTTCATGATAATTTTTGTTTGAGCTTTTCGGATTTTTCATAGCCTTAGATCAATCAAACATTTAGATTCAACATTCTGTTGTTTTATGTATGCAGGAATTTATGTTGCTGGCTGAGAACCAGCTTTTAAGTAGTAAGGTATCTTTCTCTCTCTAAAATTTTCTGACATACCTGAATAATCTGCATCTTCAGAAAGATTTGATCTTTCTAAGTTACATACCTTTGAAATTAAAATGTATTTATCTTAAGTGTATTGTTTTATATGAAATTTTGTTTTGTTTTAATTAATAATAATGTAAATTTAAAATTGTTTATGTTAACAATTTTTACATATAATTAAAACTTGATTAAACACTATGAGGAGAGTTTCATACTGTAAATATAAGAGTTGTCGAACGAAGTTATGCGACTCTAAAGGGCACTCTCTTACGCTGAGTGCCATGGAAGCAAAAAGTATTTATGAATGAATGTTATGGATTTAATTTTTTTTTGTCAACTAAACAAGATTCATTAATATTATTAAGCAAACCCCAAGATCATAGTTGATTATGTGATTAAATAATTTAAAAATGAATCGAACTGTGCAATATGAATTGAATATGAATCGAACCGTGCATAAACACGCGCCAGTAGGCAAGTGCACTCACAACAACCTCGAGCATAAATCTAAATCAGACAAGTGGCGACTGGTACAGTAAACAAAGGGCATAAAAATCCAGCAGGTGGCGGCAGGCCCAGTAACGAGAGGGAATAAAATTCAATAGATAAATAATACGTTGCGGGCACTTCACGATCCACGAACATGCGGTAAGGAGGCGATCATGAGATGGCGGCTGGTAATATAAAACATTTGGCTGCATTGCATTAGGTTGATAAATGTATTAGGCTGCATTTAAACGTGGCAATTACATATCCTTACAGTAATTTTTTAATGTGATTAGGTAAATGTTAAAAAGTAAACATGTTAAGTGATGCCTTGATAAATGCAAGAAAGTTATAAACAATAAATCTGACCCATTGGTTTTGGATGATGACTAAGAATATGCCAACATCTTCAATGCATAGCCATCAGATTAGGGTTTAAAGTTAAATAAGGTTAAAAGATCATTAATTGTGCCCATTGTCAATAGGTGTACGCCTTTCGACTTAATTAAAATGATTTATAAACATACATATATGTGGTTTATTTTGTAAAACCTTTATTCAATATTATATTTCTCGGTTTAACTTTGAAATATAATATTAAGCTTCCATGATAAGAGCTTGTTTTATAAGTTTCCATAATAAGAGCTTGTTTTATAAGCTTCATTTTGGAATTTTTGTGTGTTAATGAAGAAAGCCAGAGTTCTAAGTTTGAGGTGGAGAAATTTTGCTGCAAGAATAGCTTTGAGCTATGGAAGCTCAAGATGTGAGATCTACTCAAACAACAAGGCAAAGGCAAGAGCGATGATGGTTGAGTCACCCTGAAAGAACAAAAAAATTACTTCGGAGTTGTAAAAATAATTGATTGCATGTAAATGGGAATATGTCTGTAAGACTTGGATAGACATGCATACCCCTAGTTTATGAGGTCACTTATGAAAAATCTAGACATAGATTTAGGTAGATTAAATATGTGGGGAGGCATGCATGTTGGGTTAACTTGACTCGGTGAAAGAGTTAATGAGTTAAATCTGGTTTTTAAGTCAAAGCAGGTGGTTTTTTGGGTCCATGTTTTTTGGGTATCCCGTGTTGTTGTGTCCATGGATTGCATGTAATGAAGCCTATAAAAGGCTTGGTGAACTCCATTGTAAATGGGTCTGGAGGTAAGTGATGAAGGCTTACTTGGCCGACTTGACCGAATTTGGTCAAGAGAATGTTCATGTTAAGGTGGAGCATTGAGACACCAATGTAAAGTCCATGGAGGTGAGTGACAAAGGTTCATTTGGGTTGGCTTGGCTGGATTTGGTCAAATTTGTTCCAATGCAAAGCTCGAGGCAAAGTAGTGTGTCCAGGTTAGAAAGGTGGTTCTGTAGAAAGACTCATGTGTTGGCAAGTCAAACAAGTGTTTGAGAATATATGATGAAGGTAGGTTCGTGAAGCAGACATCGAATAGGCATGTTCAATAATGCGAAGTTGCAACAATCATTGTGGAAATAAGCGATTGTGCTATTTGGTAACTCGATCAACATCGGTTGCAAAAGAAAGAAATATTCAAGAAGAGGTATGAACAGGTCATCTGGTAATTACTCAAATGTGAAATTATTCAGTTGTGATGCTTATGTTTTTTATCAACAGTCTAAGTAGGACCCAAATCAAATAGGTATATCTTTGATATGGTGATGATGTTAAGGGGTGCAGACTGTGGGATCCTACTACCCACAAATTCATCATGGAGAAAGATGCAGTGTTTGATGAATCTCCTTTTATCAAAAAATACATAGTAAAAGATGAAAGGTCTAAAGCATGAATGGTAGTAGAAGGGTATTTGGAAGGTATTGATTTCCATGAAAGTCTCTCACCAGTTGTTAAAAGCTTGTTTCTATTCATGTTGTGTTAGCACTAGTTGTGTTAGTACATCTAGATGTTAAAACTATTTTACATGAAGTTTTTTGGATAAGGGGATGTATTTGGAACAACCAAAACGGTTGGTTCAAAATCACAACAGAAGATTTGTTTGAAAACACAAGAATCATTGTATGGCCTGAAGCATGTTAGGCAAATGGTACAAGATGTTTGATTCCTTCATGGTGAGCTAAATTTTACAGAAAGTGAGTATAACCATTGTTTTTATGGTATATTCATTATCTTGGTGTTATATGTTATGCTTGTTGCAAACATAATCATGGTTGAGGTCAATAGGTTGACTCAGTTCGTTACGACGTTTGTTATGAAGCATCTGGGATCAACAACATAAGTCTTGGGCATGGGAATGCACACAAACATGAAGGATGGTAAGATTGGTTATCAAAACAAAAGTATGTGGTGAAGATACTCAAGAAATTCAGTATGAATAATGTGAAACTGGTAAAATCCCTTTGGTTTTCCATTGTAATTTTTCTTTAGGTTTATGTCCTAACCGATGAAGATGAAAATGGTTATATGTCTCAACTATTATGTGCTAGTAGGAAGTTTGATGATTGTGATGGGAAGTGGTCAATATTTCACATGTAGTTGGTGTTGTCAATAGACACATGGAAAAACCAGGTGAAAAACATGGAAATGGATGCTTCAAATACAAAAGCACAAGCATTGTTTTCCCTCTCTTTTACAATATGACTCCTACTCATGACTCCTACTCAAGCTAGGCACACAAATCATTGTCATGGTGGCCCACTTTCTCAAGCATTATAAAATCATGAGAGAAGTGGGAGATACAATCTATAAAAACATGAGCAATGGAATATTTCTCTCTTCACACCCTCTTATCTCTCTAGGTGGTCACTCCAATAGGACACCAATGGGGAAGTAATTAACTCTTCCTTGCATTTCTATATTCTTATTATTTATTTATATCCTTTTTCATAAACTCCTAATGATATTTGTTTGCATGCATCTACATCAACTCTTAATATTTCCATTCTTAGTATTTATTTATATCCTTCTACATCAACTCTTAATAAAATTTACTATTTGTATGCATATGCACCAATTCTTAATATTTCTAGACCATTTGTAGTTATGAAGCATTGATTGTGAAACTCATGGTTGAATACATGGCTAATACAGGCTTCTTCCATGGTTTCTTGTTCCACTTTTCAGGGCTTCATTTTTACCACCACAATAATTTCCATTCCACCCTTTGGTGCATGGTTTACATTTCTATATCCATCAGGGTAAATGGTGAATTTATTCCTCTACTAGAAACATTTTTACCCAAGTAAGGAGTTCCTTTACTAGTTTTCCTTATCATCTACTCAATATTGTTCCTCATCCCATGAGTAGGACTTACATTGTTGCATTACAAACTATATAATGTATACTTCTAAGGTACTCTTGACCCAAAATTCCACATTTCTTTCTATAGGGTCATCAAAATACTATAAAATACTATAACATAACTCTTCCACTCCCTCCATTGTTAATATCTAGTGTTCTCCTCAAGTCTCTATAGCCATTCAAACAATATCACTAGAAACTCAACCAAAAATATCTCATACAAATCATTAAATATCTTACAGTCTTTAAACTATTTTGGTGTCCAATGAGTAAACCAAGGTTTGTAGGGAGTGTCCAACAAAGGGATTATATTCTAGCACTGACATATCATTCTCTAGGGATATGAAAGGTATTCTCTTTGACATAAATTTATGAGAGAAATTTAATTAGTGATAGATGAAACCATAATTATGCTCATATTGACCAAGTGGAAAATCCAATATATGTATTGACCATTAGATTATCATTATATTATGCACCATACTATATCATACTATATCAGAGACACAACCCTTGATGGAAACATATAGCTAGGGAATAAAATAAAATAATATATAGCAATAAATAATATATCATTGGCACAAACCATTGACACCATTAAAATGGCTTGGAATGGGGGGTTCATTATATTGATATTCAATAATATCTAGATCATCATTACAAAGCTTGTAGTGCATTAGAGTAAACACAATAACACATCATCATTATAATATCTCAATAACAAATCTAATGTCTCATTTCATGACTTGTTTAACTTAAAACATATTGAAGTATTTGCATACATATTGTTTTGCCCGTGGGTGGGAAGGTTCATTCATGTCATTTTATTAATGCTAGTGTAGTTATATACTAGTTAGCTAGCCCTTGCATCTCTAATGATTTGTAGTCTTCTACAATTTGTTCTTCAAAACATGGGATTTTGGCTTGATATCTTGGCTTTTGCTTCCCACAACCTTTGATCTTATTTATTCCTTCCAATGGTCCTTTGTCTAGGTGGCACAACTTGGGTTTTGCAGTTTATTGAGTTGGTTCCACCGTGTCTTCAATCAAAACAAAAGGTGGAAAGGACCATATTACATAAAAACCATTGATTATTTCTCATTGGTCAATTTCAACTATGTTGAAATGGTAGTGAAATAAATCCTCCAATATCATTTTTAGGAAGGGCCTTTTAAGGTTCACGATCCTTTAAAGGTAGGAGAAACACATTTCAAATAATAGAGGCTCCTCTAGGCATATAGTCATGAGAACAATGAAGAAGATGGTATATTTAGCCAATATTTAACCTATAAAGAAGTTAAAGAGGAAAAAGAGACTAGAATAAATTCAACATCAAGAAAAATCAACATTAATCCCCAAAATGGTAGGATACTCTAGCCTCCTATGACAATCGAGTTCAATGGCCACATAACTATAACAAAAAATAATGAAAATGCTATTAATTAAACAATTAGAGCTGAAAAGCCTCATATAAAGACAAAATGACTCACATTCTTACTCTAGACAAACAACACACAGAATGTACAATAACGATATTAGTGTCCTCCATAGAACAACAACCATTGGGCACCTTACCTATTGTTCTTGAATAGATCATTGAGATCTAGAAGAGAAATGATTCAGAAAAGGATTGGAAAGAAGATTCTAATCTAGAATTACAATATTCAAGAACTTCAGAGCAATCAAGTATAGTCCTGACTCATAAACAACCAAGTAATCATAGGGTTTCCAAAAAAATAATAGATCTTCGAAGGATTTGGTTCAAACCCATAAAACGTTGTAGGCGAGAACTATGGGAAGAGCCAAGGAGATTTCCCATACACTTTCACATGGTAATGTCTTCTAGTGGGCCCCTAAATAGGTAATGGAACAAGCAGGGGTAACTTCAATGTGCACATAGGAGAATTCAAGCATGAAATCATCTCAGTGTACTGTTGGGTAGATCACTAGAGTGTTAGGAACCAACCATGTGCCCATTATAGAGAAACAACAATATGATGATTTTCAACTCACTTAGGGACACACTATTAAGGCTTATTAAGATAAGGATACAAATATAAAGAACAAAACAAATTGTCATATTGGATTTGTGGTTTCTTAAGAGAATGAAGCTCCTATCCATGGAAGAGGGAGGTTGATAAGGAAAATTTAAGGCCTTCGTGTTTGATGTTAAGGGAAACTCTCTTAAGAGGATGATGCAAAAGAGAAAGAAAGATAAAGGGAGAAAAATGGTGATTTATACATCAGAAGAAATCATGAATAATGTGAAAGATTCACACCCCCACTCTAGAAATATCTCTTGTTGCTTTTTCCTAACTATTAGGAGGTAAGATCCAAGAAATGCATGTAGAAATTGATGCTAAGGTAAGGAGGTCACAAGCATTAAAACCAAGTTGAATACTACAAGAATGAATTCATGAGAAAAGAAAAATATTTTTATGAAAATGTGTATCAAATTATTTGAAAAGGTTGATGAATCACACTTTTTTACTAAGTATGTTTAGTTAGTTGATAAAATATTGATCAAAATTCTTGAAAAACAACATCAATTAGAAAAATCCATGGTGTGACAAGAGAAATTCACACCCATCATCACATTCAACAAACTAGAAATTAGTGAGCTGTGTACCTACGTGGAATTTTAGAAATCCAACTCTTAGTCCACCCAAAACCAAATTGTAAATATATTGTGTGATATTGGAAATGTATTTTCTGATGCACAAACTTTGGGGAACCAATTTACTACCATGTTTCACAAAGAATATGTTATTCCACTCAAAATCAAATTGTAAATATGTTGTGTGATATTGGAGATGTATTATTTGTCCCTGCCACCGCTAGGGACTATAGCTTTCGATAAGGATTCAAACTACCATGACCTTGTATTAGTTCATACCAAATTCCAAACCATTTCCAAAGTTTAAATCAAATTCCATATTACCTCTATCTATTTATTAAAAAAAAATCATTTTCTTATTTATTATATTTCCCAATTTCAAATTTTGATTGGTTGTGCAAGCTTGCAACAGGATGCAGGTTTTCAGGAAGGGTAGGCTTGCCACAAGCTACAGGTTTTAGAGAAGGGACTTCCACATGGTATTCTACATGTGGGTCTTCCACATGGTAGGCTACATGGATCCATAGATTCATGCTTGATTCTTCATCGCTTGCAACAGTTGAAATCAAAAACTTTCATTCACACAATTGATTAGTCGATTCCATTGATCACACCAAGCATTCATTCACACCACTAATTAGATACTTGACCAAGGTGTTTGATAATTCATATATTTCCGTAGGCCTCTTGTCCAACTCCCTAAAAAATTCTCGTTGACCATACAAAGTTCTCATGTGTCGTATGTAGCAAAAGCTTCAAATGGTATAACATGTGCTCATGTGTCTATGTAGCAAAATATTCAATTGCTCTAACAACATGCAGGTATGTGAAACACATCTACTATTAATGTATGTGAAATCAGTTTTATAAAATTTATTTCTTCCCTTGAATTTGTCTGCTACTCTTGTAATAGTGGCAAACTCTACTTCTAGTTTCCAATAGTATGACTAAGCATCAACCAACACAATAGTCTTCTAACAAGGTACACAATTACAAAATTACTTTTGCAAGCATATAACAATGAACTTAAGAAAAAAAAAATCACTCTTTGCAATTTTGTTGAGGCATGCCACTTACCATAGTTTCTTCGCACTAGTAGGTCAATATACAATATGCTTTTTTTTTTATAAATTGCCTACAAATGACTAGAAGGCATGCCGGTTTCTTTGGATATGGCTTGTATTTCTTAAGCTGGGTTGGGTTATCAATTCTAACAGTTTTTCCAATCTTTCCAATCTTGGGAGCTACCTAATGGATGAAAACCTTAACCCACATGATCCCCCCTCTCTCATCTAATTCTCTTAAGATCTCATGAGTCTAGGAAACACGAAACCCTCTTGCCAATGAAATAAAACTCTCCTTCTCAAACACACTTCACTCTTGCTTTCATTTCCATTTCATTGGGGAAACATTTGCTGCCATTTCCATTTCCCATTTTAGATTCCATAGGAAACGTTTCCATGCTTCCTCCCATTCTTTGCGAGAATGTTTTCTGTTATTTCCATTTCCCGTTTTTGCCTCTATTGGAAACCCAGGCATGTGAAGAGTCTGGTATTCTCATTTATACCGATATGAAGGATGCCTTATGTAGAGTTTAACGAGTCATTGAGGCAGATGTAGCGGGATACATCTAGGGAAGCGACCTTGATTTTCTTAGAGAATATGATAATGGGGACAAATACCAATGGTACTTTGATCAATCCACACCATTAGGCATCTTTCTTTGTCACTATTCATTTGGTCTGCACCTCTTTGAAGTGCTTCCATGGGTAGACGTTTACTGTGGTTTTTACTCTTCTTGGTCATCTCAAAGCCTTGGAGATGTATGTTTTGATTCCACCATTATCAAGGCATTCAATTTCTTAGGTGATAAAGTCAGAGACAGAGAAGCAAAACACAAACGTGGGAAAACAACTGTAGGGATTCATTACCCTTCTTGATATTAAATAGATTACAAAAAAAATACAAATGGATGTCAACGAATCGTTGACTAATTGATGTTAACAAATACTGGACTGAATGACTAACTGAAGTTTAGCTAAGATAAGTGGATGTGCTGGAAGATAGGTGGATAGGTTGAGATTAATTCTAAAACTCCACTTTAATCTCAATTGTTACATTCATCAACACTTACAATGCCCAAGTGTTGTCTTTGAAATTCAAAAACAAATTTTCCTAATGGTTTTGTAAAAAATTCTGCTAACTAATCTCTTGATCCACATAATTGAAGAGAAATATCACCATTATTGACAAGCTCTCAAATGAAGTGAAAGCGAGTGTCTATAAGCTTTCTTTTCTTATGAAGCACATAATTCTTTGACAATGCAGTGATGATTGAGTTGTTGTCATAGAAAATAGGAGTTGGCTCCTTTTCCATATGTGCTATATATTTCGAGAGTCTTCTTAGCCATACAACTTGGGAAGATGCTAAAGTTGAAACAACATACTCTACCTCTATTGAAGATATTGCAACTATGGGATGTTTCTTGAATGCCTAGAAAATCTGATTTGTTCCCAAATGAAAAGCATAACCAAATGTGATTTTCCAGTCATCTATGTTTCCTTCAAAATCATTGTCTATGTATCCTTGCAAGTGAACAATCTTCAGAAGTCATGTACCACAAGCCATAGTTGATTTTTCCTGCAAGATACCTTAGGAACCATTTTCCTATTTTTTAATGAGAATCCCTGGGGGACTCCATAAACTTGGAAACAGAAATTGCTGCAAACATTATATCAGGTCTAGTTTTAGTAAGGTACATGAGACCATCTACCAACCTCTTATATATAGTTGAATCAATTTTTGGGCCTTCATATTTTCTGTGTCAGAATGTTGTGCTCATTTAACCATAGAAAATATCACAATATTGTCAGCCAACCATAGGGATGGAACCACCCCCGAGCACTGTAAGATGTTATAGATAGAATGATTATGAGAAGCAACACTCGAAACAAATAGATATCCAAGAGAGAAAGAGAGCACCTTTCTCCAAAGGTATCGCACCAAGTAGAAATTTTGAAATCATATACCAATACCAGTACCCAGTTGCAGTCGCTGCAACTTCACTCTTCCTCTAGAATTGTGCACCACTTTATTGAGTGTGAGTGTGTTACCAAATGAGCTCAATCGCCTTCTATTTATACTAATATAGCTAGGTGAGTAGGTGTCTCTTCCAGCAGGGTTGGCCTATCCTTTTTCTGCATATAATACTTAAATATTACTTATTCTGTTGAGTTGACTTGTCTTCCAGGATTTTCACACATTTGTTCAGGTTTTCTCTTTATTCCAGAATATTCTATTCTAGTCAAAGGTTTATCCATGGAGGTTAATACCTCCCACAACTACCAAAACATAAACACTCCCTCTTAGCTATGGAGGTATTTAACCATGATGTTCCCTTCTAGTCTTCATATCCTTTCTCATTATGCCATGATCTTATCGTCATGGTTACGTAGACCATGCTACTAGTAGCACCATTATGTCACACATGGATACACCCATATGGACATGTCAATCATGTTTAGGGGCCACAACCCACTAGGGAACACTAGAGATACATCTCGTAGTGTGTGTTTCCATCATCGTCATGGGCTACACCTGCATGACGTGCTCACCCATGGCTACACCGATGTCGTGAGTATCATCATTATCCATCCATCTCACATAGCATGGGAAATACCTACATGGTATTGAAGACCGGTAGAATCACAAGAGATACACATGATATCTCATGATCACCCAGATCATATTACGAGCAACATAATCACAACCATATAGGTTCTTGACTATGCCACTAGCGTACCAGACTGTCTCACTAGTGTAAAAATAATGCGGCATACCAAACCATCTCACTGGAGTATCCTATAACTCAACATAAATCCTACAGCTCGGCACAAGGCCTACAACTCGACATGAAGCCTACAACTCAACACAAAGGCCTACAACTCGAAATGAAGCATACAACTTGGCACAATGGCCTACAACTCGACACGAAGCCTACAACTCCACACAAAGGCTTACAACTCGGGATGAAGCCTACAAATTGGACCAAAGGCCTACAACTCAGCACGAAGGTCTACAACTCAACACAAAGGCCTACAAGTTCCTTCTTTTCGAATTCTACCATCAATTTCCTTTAACTGAGAGAATCCTTGATCCATTCTTCTATCTAATGCATGTCCCTATGCATCCTACAAAGTGTCACAAAACCTTGCTTCTTCCTGATCACTGACACCCTTTGAGGTTTGAATCCCTCTGAGTCCTTTCAAGTCTTTCTTTTTTGTGGTAACCTTCCTGGAATATGTAGGATAACCTTCCTGATGTAGAAACAACAAGAGAAAAAGTATTTCCAATAAAATAACATTTTATATAAGAACATATCAATTTCATGGTAATTCATTATAGAATTACCAAGCTGTCATGCCTGGGGACAAGAAAAGGAAATATCTCCTAGAGGAGATGTTAGCTGATATTGCAATTAAGTACAATAAGAATTTATATTAATAGTACATGCTACTAAGTATTCATTTGTTCCTAGCATTAATAAAATCTAAAGGATTGAAATACTTAAGAAACAATAAAAAATATCAAACCTGATATGAAAACCCAAAGTCTGGATATTGTTCCTCTTGAGTTTCTTTTTTTCCAAGAAAAATATTGTTTCCAACCTCGAGGGTGTGTTGTTCCTTTGAATGTATTAGATCTGAGATATTTCTGGCTCTATGATTGCTTCTTGGACAAAGATCCCTTCTCTTTCTGGAGATTCATATCTATAGTAGTTTCTTTTTATTGTTTCTCCTACTCCACGTTCATGTGCTTGGAAGCTCCAAAAGTCAAACTCTTCATCCTTTGACGCTTTCTCTTCAGTATTTGTTTCCATAATTTTTCCCTTTGTTCTTTGCAAGGATGATGATGATCCTTATATTCCATGCTCTACCAAGAGACCATGCTTCTGTTGCGCATGGAGGAAGTCATGACTGTCTTTGAATTTGACCTCGACCAATCAAACTTTGACTTTGACCAAAAAATTCATCTTTGACGTTTTTGATGGTTGAGGGCACTAGGAGATGCGATGGGTTAGGGAAAAATAGGATAATTTTTTTTTCCCTAATACTTCACAAAAACTTTCACTGCAACTGGTATTGCAACTAGTGCTGACACTGCAACTGGTGCTGCAACTGGCATGAAGGAAATAGCACTACAACTGTAATTGTGATACAACAAACTTGACAGAGAGATGTAAATCTACCTTCAAGTGGTTATACTTTTATGAGGGTGGTGTGGGCCCATGTGCTCATTTAACCATAGACAATATCAAAATATTGTCAACCAACTATAGAAATGCATCCACTCCCGAGCATCATAAACTTTGAAAGATAAAATTATTTTGGGAAGAAACACTAGATATAAATAGATAACCAAGAGAGAGAGAGAGAGCACGCCTTTCTGCAAAGGTAACAAACCAAGCAAAAAGTCCCAAACCATAGACCAAGACTAGTACCCAATTGTTGATTAAGGTTGGTTGTCATTGATGTCAACCCTTGAAGAAAGACCCGTAGCACAAAGGTTTGGGTAATGGACCCAATAGTGTTTGATGTAAATATGACTCATTATTTT
>JZKD02S1734323.1:266650-285875 GCA_000966675.3 Picea glauca | reverse complement strand
TTACAGTGGTATATCTCACAGTGATAGTGTGACAGTGGTTCCATCATTCTACTTCTACTTCAGGGTGGCAGGACGGGGCAAGGACAAGTGGTTGTAGCCACCTTCCGGTTGTAGCAAGAGAACATTGGGGGTTGTAGCCTCCGTCTGGTTGTAGTCAGAGATTTAGGGAGTTGGAGCTTCCCTCAAGTTGTAGCTTGAGAAACTAGGGGGTTGGAGCCTCCTTCTAGTTGTAGCTGGAAAACAAAGGAAGTTGGTGCTTCCAATGAATGTAATTCTTCAGGACATATAAGAAAAATCATTCCGTGGTGTTCTCCCGATTTGGGTTTCCACGTAAAACACTGGTGTACTGTGTATGTGTGTGATTGTTTATTTATTACTGCTCATTATTGGATAATAATTCTACATTGATATAACATTTGAAAAAAAAGGATTATAATTACGTTATTACTGATTCATCCCCCCTCTCAGTAATCCAACAATTGTAGTCGTTGCAACTGCACTCTTCCTCTAGACTTGCACACCACTTTATTCAGTGTTAGTGTGTTACCAAATGAGCTCAAGCACCTTCTATTTATACTAATCTAGCCAGGTAAACATGTGTGCGTTCAAGCATGGCCGACCTGTCATTTTCTGCATATAATACTTCAATATTATTTATTCTGCTGAGTCGACTTGTCCTCCAAGGTTTTCACACACTTGTTTAGGTTTTCTCTTCCTTCTAGAATATTCTATTCTAGTCAAAGGTTTATCCATGGAGGTTAATACCTCCCGCAACTACTAAAACATCAACACTTTGCTCAATTTTGTTCCTAGTGCAATAAGATTTTTTGTTGTCTTGCATTTATCCATTATAAATCTTTCCAGAATGTTTGTAGCATACTTTTGCTGGAAAAAAAAATACCATGGAAAAATTGCTCAACTTCAATTCCCAAAAAATATTTCATGATTCCAAGATCAGTGATCTCAAATTCTGTTTTCATGGAAGCCTTAAATTATTCTAACATAAGATCACCTATGTAGATCATATCATCAACATAAACACAAATAATGAGGATTTTACCTTCTTTATTTGATTTTGTGTAAAGAGTGGGTTAATTACTTTTTCCGCTGAATCTAGTGTTGACCTAGTAAGAATCAATTCAATTGTACCAAGCTCTTGGAGCTTGCTTCAATCCGTAAAAGTCTTTCTTCAAATTATACACTTTATCCTTTTGTCCCTTGACTTCAAAACCCAGTGGTTGATCCACATATACTTCTTCTTGCAGCATGCCATTAAAAAAGGTTGACTTTACATCCAATTGGAAGACATGCCATTTGTTTTGAGCTGCAATGATTAAAATGGTCCTTACTATATCTAACTTTACTACAAGAGAAAAATTTTTACCATTGTATATGCTAGGTTGTTGAGAGAAACCTTTGGCAACCATCCTTGCCTTATGCTTCTCAATATTTCATTTTTTAATTGATTTTTATTTTGTATACCCACTTGATACCTATATTGGATTTGTTTGCTAGAAAATAAACGAGATCCCAAGTCTTGTTCCTTTCTATGGAATTAATTTCCTCATTCATGTATTTTACCCAATGTTCCTCTTTCACTGCTTCTTCAAAGAAGGTCTCCTGAGAGGACAATAATGAAAAATGTGTTTGCTACTCAATGTCATTATTTTGTTCATAAATTTCCCTTAAAAATTTTGTTCTTTTATTTTCTATTTAAGAAGATGATTCACTGCTAGAAGAAGAACCATTTTCAGAGTGTTCTTGTTGTCTTTGTACTTGTAGTATTGGAAAGATTGGAGGATGTGTTTGCTATTATGAATTTTCAATTTGCCCATCAATTTTCTACAATGGATTTTGATTATCCAATGATACATTTTCTTGCTCACTCCATTATTTATTTTCAAGGAATTTGACATCACTACTCACTAGAAATTTCTTGGTGACTGGATTATATAATATGTAGGATTTTGATGCTTCACTATATCCTATGAAGATGCATTTTTCACCCCTGTTGTCAAGATTCTTTATCATCTCTTCAGGAATATGTGCAAAATCAATGCAACCAAAAATTCTGAAGTGAGAAACATTCAACTTTCTGCCATTCCATTCCTCTTGAGATACTTTATCTTTGACACTTATGGTTGGATATCTGTTCATAATGTAAACTAAAAATGCAACAACTTAAACCCAATAATCATTGGAGACATTATTTGCTTTGAGAATACTTATGGTCATGTTCATGATGGTCTTATTTTTCCTTTCAACCATTCCATTCTGTTGTGGAGTATATCTGGTTGTACTTTGCATTATAATTCTTTGTTGTTTACAAAAATATGCAAAATATTTTGAATTGTATTCTCCTCCTCAGACCTGAGCACCTTCACAATTTTTCCACTCTATTTTTCTACTTCAACTTTGAATTCTTTGAATCTTGAGAATGTTTTAGACTTATTTTTAAGAAAATAAATCCAAAATTTCCCGCTAAAATCATCAATAAAGGTCAGGAAATAAAAAATTCCACCGATGGATTGAGTTTTCATCGGTCCACAGAGATTTGTGTGAACCAATTATAAATGTTTTTTTTCCTATGTGAGGAGGTTAGAAAGTTGTCTCTCTTATTCTTTCCAAGTATACAACTTCCACAAGGAGTGTCTTGTTCATTCAAAACAGGGAAACCTTTGACCATTGAATGTTTTCGAAGAAGACTAAGACTTCTAAAATGAGGATGACCAAAACTAGCATGCCATAAGAGAGTCTAATATGTGTTTGAGACATTTTGGGCATATGACTTGGAAAAATTGACACTCCTTGAATTTAATGGAGACATCCTATTCTTGGTTATTTGTATTTTTGCAATGAGTTTTCTACTGGGTGGTTTATTCCTAATTACATGTTGAGGCTTTGAATAAGAAATCATAGCCATGCTCCATCAATTGTCCTACACTTATCAGATTATGTTTAAGGTTTGGAATGTAATAGAAATTATGTATGTCTTTCTTCTCATCTTGTTTGGTTAAAACATACATAATACCTTTTCCTAGAGATTTTACTTGAGAATCATCACCTGGAGTAATTTTATATTTGATAGTATTATTTGTGCTAGAAATCAAATTTTTTTTACTTGTCATGTGATTGCTGCAACCATTGTCCAACAACCAAAGGTCCTTGTAGTGACCTTATTCAGAGGTATGGCATGAAAGAAACATTGTTTTAGAAGTTTCTCATTCATTATTGGAGACATTTTCTCTACCTTTGTTCTCATCTGACTACTTCTTTCTGCATTCACTCTCATAGTGACCATATTTTATGCAATAGAAGGATTGAATCTTGGATTTGTTTGTCCATTTTCTCGCTCTTCATCTTTGATTCTGTGAGTCTTTAGACTGTTGTGATCATCCTGATTGTTCTTTTGTTTGTATGTATTTTGCATTATGATTACCTTTTCCTTTTCCTCTTTTATTTCTCCCTTCCTCATCCTCTTAATTTGCTGAAAGAGTTTTGAGTCTTGAAAGCATGTTCCAAAGACTCTTCTTCCAAGTTGAGTCTAGTTTCATGTGACAAAAGTGATCCCATACATTCTTCTACAAAGAAACTAGATAGATATTTGGATTCTAGAATGGCTCTTATAACCATTTCAAATTTATCAGTCAAGCTTCTGAGGACTTTTTCAACAATCCTTTGATCTTCAATCTATTAACGATTAATCCTGATCTGATTTACTATACCCATCACTCTGGTCACCAACTAGTCGACATTCTCTATCTCAACCATCTTTAGGGTTTCAAAATGAGTTCTTAAAGTTCGAAGCTTTACTGTCTTCACCTTATCATTACCTTGTAAGTTGATTTGAGAATGTCCCAAGCTTGTTTTGTAGTGGAATCACTAGTCATTTTTGAAAAAATTGAGTTATATACTGAATTTTGAATCCGGTACTTAGCTTTGTTTTCTTTCTTCCTTAGTTCTAAATGGGAATTTCTCTTTGCATTTGTCATGGTAGAGAGGTCTACTGCAAGTGGATCTGTAAATCCATTTTCGACTAATTCCTAGCATTCTTGATCTTGAAGGAAGGATTTCATTCGCAAGGACCAAAACTCATAGTTCTTTCCAACGGCTACATGTGCACCTGTTCTTGAAATTTTCCAAAAATCACCATTGATATTTTAAAAAAAATATCTTTTCCTAACTCCATCTACAAACTAACCATCTACTAATTCTATCAGTTTTACAATATTTCTCCAACACTCCCCCTTAATGGAGAAATAGATTAAATACGATGACAACACATAACATGCCTGCTGGTCTAAGTGTCAGCTAGGATTTACAATACAAGATTAGATTTCAACACATAACTCAAAATTTGATATTGACTCAGTAAATTAGGTTTCATCTTGGCCTTTTTGCTAAAGGCTCCATATTTTTCAACTAGATGTTGTAATTTCATCTTCATATTTTTCAATAGTACCTTCATCTTTACTCTGCGCTTCTTCTCTCTGGACCATGTTTTAAGCCTTTTCTTCCTTTTCCTACTTCAGATAATAAATTTTGGATCTCTCTTCTTGATCCAAATGGATTGATGCCAATTGATTTCAACTCCTTTAGATGCAATTGAATTTATATTGTTGTTCCATTCACCAACACACTCGGAAACATTATTAGGTTTATATGAAAAATCATAATTTGAACTATATTGGTTATTTTAATTGCGTTCTACATTTAGAGATTTCTCTATTTCATTCAATGCTTCATCTCCAATTGCCTCTACTAAAGCTATTAGTCCTCCAATTTTCTCAAATGGCTTATCAAGACACTCTTCAATCAATTTCAATTTTGCATCAAATTTTTCAAATTCTTCTTCATTCTCAATTTATTTTATAGCCTCTATTGTAAATATGTTGTCCTCAATTTCATTTTTTAAGAAATTTTACATTCAACTTATGTTGCAATCAATACAAGATTTACTTGGCTCAAACTTATCTTTCCAACAAACAATTTATCAATCAACTTCTTTTCAGTCAAAGCCTGCAACCAATCCTCACAAGATAAGTATTCATAATCACATTTAACTTTGAGTGCTTCAACCTCTGCTTGAAAGAGGTCATACATTTTCATCTTTGTATTTACCAAAGATTCACATAGTGCTTCATAAACATTTACATGTTCATTTCCATCAACAATCTTAGTTGTTGAATTCACTAAATCACCAAATACTTCATCATTTATAGTTTCCTCATTATCACATGTTGCTTCATGTTAATGATTGCAGCTATAGGAGACATCCTCTGGCTTACAACCTATGAGATGTGGAATATAGAAACTATGTAAAATCTTACCCTCAGCTTAAAAACCTGAGAGAAAGCCCCTAATAAAGGGTTCATGGTTCCAGCCTGGGACAAAGGCTAGGAATGTATATGACCTCCTCCATGACGTGAGAGAGAAGAACTCCAGATGATTATCTGATGTAAGAGCGATTTGTTGAGTTGGAGGAATCCTAAAAAGCATTGGGCACATCATCATGAGAATAAGAATGAAGATGATGTGATGGCCTGCTCTGAACAACATAAGAGTTGATGTGAAGAATCCAGATGATCCTCCTGTTAGTGACAGCAAGAAAGCATATCTGTAGAGAAGACGTGACTATGGATGAGCATAAGTGCACGTGTGAGGACCTAGCTCATGTGTGTAATGCAATGACTTAGGTCTATGGCATCCCTATGGATGTGACCCCTAGTGGATGAGCACTACAGGGTGTATCAGATCCTTTGCTATATACTGTTCAAGATTCAGACCTACCTGTAACCCTAGTTATTGTGTAAAGGGTACAAGTCGACCCTATCTTATTGTGTCTAAAGATAAACTGTAAAAGATAATTACTATTAATATTAATAGTAATATTAATATTAATTATTATAATAATAAACAATTAATATG
Organism: Picea glauca; assembly: GCA_000966675.3. Taxonomy (NCBI): domain Eukaryota; kingdom Viridiplantae; phylum Streptophyta; class Pinopsida; order Pinales; family Pinaceae; genus Picea; species Picea glauca. Next base: position 279,947 of record JZKD02S1734323.1, on the reverse strand, counting down.
TCTAAGTGAGGTTAGCCCTATTGTGCCAATAGACACTTCAGTTGATATGATAAGTCTAATATAAGTAAGATGAAATCTTTCATTTGTAGACACACACTCACTTACAAGTTTTGGAAATTTCAACAAGTACACTTCTTGGTCAAAGTAGCGCACCTCTCTTGGGTGCTAGGGTTTCTAGGTTTTGTGCATGCTCTTGTGTGCTAGGATATGCTTGGTGGTGAAAAGGTATTTCTCTTTAAATGTATAGAAAAGGATTTGACTGGGTTTTTATCCCTTGTTTGAGAAGGGTTTCCTAGGATATATCTTGTGTTCTTATGCATGGTGCTTCTTCATGTGATCTTGGTTGCTGCAACATTTATGGTTATGGTTAATTGTTAAAATGGAATGAAATTCATGACTAACCTAAATTCTATAAAAAACTAACATGGTATCAAAGCATAGGTCTTGAAAGAACCCATTGCACAAGCATTCTCCACAAGAAAAAGGAAAAACGTCACTATTGTTATACATGAAAATTAGGGATTTTTATTGAAGGAGATTTTCATCCTCAAAACCTTCTAGAAAAGTGTGCCCTAACCCAAGGAACTCTTTGGCACCTTCAGCACACCTTTTCAATGGGTATATCTCCTAGAAAGTGAAACCCTAGTTTTCACAAAGTACCAGAAAACCAGAAGTACTAGTCCAAAAATCTGATGGTCAAGTTTGAGGGGGTAAAATTTGGATTTTCATAAATCTGTCTGCCCCAACTTGCTCGCGTCAGCTCAGCACATCTATCCCCTAGATCAAAATTTCAAAATTTAAAGTTTGAAAAATTAGGGTTTCCTCATAAAACCCTAAATTGCAGTTGCAGTATCAATTGTTGCACCAGTTGCAGTCACCCTTGAAATCTTTTAAGAGTTGGTAAATATTATTGCTGCTACCAGATGGTGTCACTACCTGCAAATGCTATCAGAGGTATGTACTCTCATATGTTTAATTTGTTAATATTTAAAGGGTATTTGCAGGATAATGGATCTCTTGCCATAGATCCAACACATTCAGAAGAGTAATGCAACCTAGATTTGATTATTCTAATATGCATCTACTTGTTATGACATTATTTTTTATCTAGATTGCATATTAAAGCTATGACCATCATATTAAACTTTGGTCAAAATTAAAGTCAAAGATATTAGATGGATTAAAGTTGAGATCATAGAGTTTTTTCTCTAACCCAACCTTCTGTCAAGATAGAATATTGTCCTAGTACAAAAGACAGGTTGAAGAAATCACTTATTATCTTGAGTGAAGTAGACTTGGAAGAAAAACAACACACTGGAAGACTCCAGGTTTGATTGTTGTAATTGTCATTCCTCTAAAATTATATTTCTAAAGTTTTCTACATTACAAGTAGGCATTGTAGTTGTGTTAACAATCCTTAAATTGTATTGATACTAGAGATGTACTCACTATTCTCCTTTAGGAGATATTCTTGTTTTGGTTCCTCTTGTTTTCTTGTTCCACATAGGTCAAGAACAAAGGAAGATGCTTAGCCCTCATAGGGAGTCACATTGACTAAGAGAAAGTCAAAACTATTTGAGAAAGAGGAAGAATAGAACCATATTTGAGACAATCAATGCAATAATGCATGAACATAATCCTTCTATGATTTCATGGGCAGAAACATGCATGACGCAGTAGTTCAAAACAAGAATCTTCACCAGCATAGAAGTCTTCACGAGAGTGAAGCCTCAGATTGAACACGTCAGGTTATTTGGGTGCCCAGTACCCAAAGAGAAGGATTCCAAGGTGTTGTTCCTTATGCAAGAACAAAGCAGAAACATTACTCTTAAAAAAAAAAAAGGGATACAGTGAATCTCCAAAACATTCTAGATCGACATCCCTAATTAAAAACAAATTGAGACAAACATAAACATTTCCATTGAAGAAGATATAATCTTTCAAAGATATAGAGAATCTCAGATGGATATTGATAGTAAAACTATAACTTCTCCCCCTTCAGCAGTTCAGAGGGAAAAATATATTATTCCAGTTGATCCAATTGCTCAAATTAATATGATCAATGATATTGCAGTAAGGCATAAAATGCCTATCTAGACTCACAATGCAAGATGGAGAAAAGCATACAAGCCTCTCAAGGAACATTCCGAGAAAAGAAGCAACAAGGGAACTCATATGACAAGATGCCACCACAAAAGAATACCAATACAATATGTACTAAAGAATGACGCATAAAATATTATTCAGGGACCATAAAAAGAAGTCTGTAGTAACTTCCAAATGGATCTATAAGATCTAGTATGCAGCTGATGGAAGTATCAAGAAATACAATAGAAGATCCATAGACATAGGTTTCTCATAAACAGAGGGATTTGTTCATAATGAGACACTTGATTCAGTGAACCGATTCACTTACATCCACATAAACATCCATGAGTTTAAATCTATATCAGATAGATGGATTCTTGATTTCAGCAGGAATGTTGCTAATCCAAACCTATATTGTGTTGATGACAAGAACCTGATCCTGATGACTTATTCAGAAATCATGTTACTAGATACAAGTAATCCTTAACTTATGAAATCAAGATGAAGAACCCGAGTATGATACACCATATTCTTGGGACAAGAAGTATGACAGAGGACCAACAAAAGTTTCCTGCTTCAAGGAAAATATACAGAAAGAATTATGATAGAATGTAAATCCACCATGATGGATTTAAAGAAGAAGATTGATGATGACTCACATGAGACTATTCCACAGTTGATTGACTCAAAAATGTATTCATTTAACACCATATTTGATTCATGACATGTAGATAATGTGATGAGTCAACCAAGACAGAGTCACTAGGAAACATCATAATGTGCATTAAAAACATAATTGGATATGATCCAAGATATGTCTACAGTGTGAACTTGAGGTTGCAGAAATTTTCAACTCAGATTAAGTAGAGATTACAATAGATCGGAAGATCACATCTAGTCAATGTTCCACCTTGAAGTCTTTCAGGGTTTCCTGACACATTAGGAAACAAAACCTTGAGTGTACCAGAGACAATTTTTTTACAAGCAGTAAAAGTGTAAAGCAATGAGGCTTCACAAACTTTCGATAGACTTACTTGATCATGAGATGGATCCTATGATGGAAACTAAGATTCGAGTGTTCAACACATGATTAGATGAAATAATCTTCATATCATAGATATGATACAGAATAAAGATGGTGTATGTGCAATCTACAAACATTTACTTGGTGAAAAAATCCTTCCAAGATTAAGAGGGAGTATGAATGACCTTAGCCAAAAACAAAATTCAATGTACATCGGTATGAGACTTGGATTTATGGAAAATGCCTCCCTAGATTAGAGGGAGTGTTAATGATTGCAGCTATAGGAGACATCCTCCATATTACAACCTATGAGATGTGGAATATAGAAGCTATGTGAAGTCTTACCCTCAACTTACTAACCTGAGAGAAAGCCCCTAATAAAGGTTTTGTGGTTTCAGCTTGGGACAAAGGCTAGGAATGTATATGGCCTCCTCCATGACGTGAGAGAGAAGAACTCTAGATGATTATCCAATATAAGAGCGATCTGTTGAGTTAGAGGAATTCTGAAAAGCGTCGGGCACATCATCATGAGAGTAAGAACGAAGATGATGTGATGACCTCCTTTGAATAGAAACATAGTTTATGTGAAGATTCTAGATGATCCTCCTGTCGGTGGCAATGGTAAAGTAGATCTGTAGAGAAGACGTGACTATGGCTGAGCATAAGTGTAGGTGTGAGGACCTAGCTCATCTGTGTAATGCAGTGACTCTGGTCTATGGCATACCTATGGATGTGGCCCCTAGTGGATGAGCACTAGAGGGTGTATTGGATCCTTTGCTATATATTGTTCAAAAGTCAGACCTACCTGTAACCCTAGTTATTGTGTAAAGGGTACAAGTCGGCCCTATCTTATTGTGTCTAAAGATAAACTGTAAAAGATAATTAAAATTAATAGTAATAGTAATATCAATATTAATTATTACAATAATAATCAATTAATATTTCTAAGTGAGGTTGGCCCTATTGTGCCAATAGACACTTCAGTTCATAGGATAAGTCTAATATAAGTAAGATGAAATCTTTCATTTGTAGACACACACTCACTTACAAGTTTTGGAAATTTCAGCAAGTACACTTCTTGGTCAAAGTATCACGCATCTCTTGGGCGCTAGGGTTTCTAGGTTTTGTGCACCCTCTTGTGTGCTAGGATATTCTTGGTAGTGAAAAGGTATTTCTCTTGAAAAGTATAGCAAAGGATTTGACTTAGTTTTTCTCCCTTGTTTGAGAAGGGTTTCCCAAGATATATCTTGTGTTCTTGTGCATGGTGCTTCTTCATGTGATCTTGGTTCCTGCAACATTTATGGTTATGGTTAATTGTTAAAATGAAATGAACTTCATGATTAACCTAAATGCTATGAAAAAATAACATGGTATTAGACCATAGGTCTTGAAAAAACCCATTGCACAAGAATTCTCCACAAGAAAAAGGAAAAAACATCACTTTTGTTGTACATGAAAATTAGGGTTTTTTATTGAAGAAGATTTTCACCCTCAAAACCTTATAGAAAAGTGTGCCCAAACCCAAGGAACTCTTTGGCAGCTTCAGCGCACCTTTTCAGTGGGTGGATCTCCTAGTATGTGAAACCCTAGTTTTCACAAAGTACCAGAAGTACCAGAAAACAAGAAGTACCAGAGTACCAAAAGTACCAGAAAACCAGAAGTACCAGAAAACTAGAAGCACTGGTCTAGAAATCCGCTGGTCAAGTTTGAGGGGGTAAAATTTGGATTTTCAGAAATCTAACTGCACTACCTTACTAACCTCAACTCAACGCATCTATCCTCTAGATAAAAATTTCAAAATTTGAAGTTTGAAAAGTTCAAGTTTCCTCATTAAATTGCAGTTGCATTATCATTTGTTGCACCAATTGCAATCACCCTTGAAATATTTTAAGAGTTGGTAAATATTACCGCTGCTATGAGATGGCATCACTACCTGTAAATGCTATCAGAGGTATGTACTCACATATGTTTAATTTGTTAATATTTAAAGGGTATTTGCAAGAGAAGGCATCTCTTGCGATAGATCCAAAAGGATCTCAAGATCCAGCACATTCAGAAGAATAATGCAACCCAGGATTGATTATTATGATATGCATCTACTTGTTATGACATTATTTTTGATCTAGATTGCATATTGAAGCTATGACCATCATACTAACCTTTGGTCAAAATTAAAGTCAAAGATATTAGATGGATTAAAGTTGAGATCATAGAGTTTGTTCTCTAACCCAACCTTCTGTCAAGATAGAATATTGTCCTAGTACAAAAGACAGGTTGAAGAAATCACTTATTATCTTGAGTGAAGGAGACTTGGAAGAAAATCAATACACTGGAAGACTCTAGGTTTGATTGTTGTAATTGTCATTCCTCTAAACTTATATTTCTGAAGTTTTTTACATTACAAGTAGGCGTTGTAGTTGTGTTAACAATCCTTAAATTGTTTTGATACTAGATATGTACTCATTACTCTCCTTTAGAAGATATTATGTTTTGGTTCCTCTTTTTTTCTTGTTCCAGACAGGTCAAGAACAAAGGAAGATGCTTATCCCCTAGAGGGAGTCACATTGACTCAGAGAAAGTCAAAACTAATTGAGAAAGAGGAAGAATAGAACAATCCTTGAGACAATCAATGCAATAATGCATGATCAGAATCCTTCTATGATTTCATGGGAAGAAGCATGCATGACACAGTATATGTTCAGAATAAGAGTCTTCACCATAATAGAATCCTTCACCAAAGTGAAGCCTGATATTAAACACTTCAGGTTATTTAGGTGCCCAATACTCAAAGAGAAGGATTCCAAAGAGTTGTTCCTTGTGCAAGAACAAAGCAAAAAAATTACTCTTAAAAAAAAAGAGGGATATGGTGAATCTCCAAAACATTCTAGATTGACATACCTGATCAAAAACATATTGAGACAAACAAAAATATTTCCCTTGAAGAAGATATAATCTTTCAAAGATCCAGAGAATCTCAGATGGATATTGACAATAAGACTATACCTTCTCCCCCTTCAACAGTTCAGAGGGAGAAAGATATTATTCTAGTTGATCCAGATTCTCAAATTAATATGATCAATGATATTGCAGCAAGGCATAAAATGCCTATCTAGACTCACAATGAAAGATGGGGAAAAGCATACAAGATTCTCAAGGCATCTTCTAAGAAAAGAAGCAACAAGGGAACTCGTATGACAAGATGCCACCATAGAAGAATACCAATACAATACATACTGAAGAATGATGCATAAAATGTTATTCAGGGACCACAGAAAGAAGTCTGTAGTAACTTCCAAATGGATCTATAATATCTAGCATGCAACTGATGGAAGTATCAAGAAATACAATAAAATATCCATAGACAGTTTTCTCATAAATAGAGGGAGTTGTTCATAATGAGACACTTGATTCAGTGAACCAATTCACTTACATCTACATAAACATTCATGAGTTGAAATATATATCAGATAGATAGATTCTTGATTTCAACAAGAATGTTGCTAATCAAAACCTATATTGTGTTGATGACAAGAACCTGATCCTGATGACTTATTCAGAAAGCGTGTTGCTAGATACAAGTAATCCTTAACTTTTGAAATCAAGATGAAGAACCCAAGTATGATACACCATATTCTTGGGACAAGAAGTTTGACAGAGGACCGGCAAAATTTTCCCGCTTCAAGGAAAATATATAGAAAGAAGTATGATAGAATGTAAATCCACCATGATGGATTTAAAGAAGAAGATTGATGATGATTCAAGCAAGACTAGTCCATAGTTGATTGAATCACTAATGTATTTAGTTAACACCAGACTTGATTCATGCCATGCAGAGAATGTGATGAGTCAACCAAGACAGAATCACTACGAAACAACAAAATGTGCATTAAAGACACAATTGGACATGATCCAAGATATGTCTACAGTGTGAAATTGAGGTTCTAGAATTTTTCGATTCAGATTAAGCAGAAATTGCAATAGACCGGAAGATCACATCTAGTCAATGTTCCACCTTGAAGTCTTCTAGGGTTTCCTGACACAGTAGGAAACAAAACCTTGAGTGTACCAGAGACATAGTTTTTACAAGAAGTAAAAATTCAAAGCAATGAGGCTTTACAAACTTCTGACAGACTTACTTGATCATGAGATGGATCCTATGATGACAACTAAGATCCGTGTGATTTCAGTGTTCAAAATACGATGAGATGAAATAATCTTCATATCAGAGATATGATACAGAATAAATATGGTGTACTTGCAAACTACAAACATTTACTTGGTGAAAAAATCCTTCCAAGATTAAGAGGGAGTATGAATGACGTTAGCCAAAAACAAAATTCAGTGTTCATCGGTATGAGACTTGGCTTGATGGAGAATCCCTCCCTAGCTAAGAGGGAGTGTTAATGATTGCAGCTATAGGAGACATCCTCTAGCTTACAACCCGTGAGATGTGGAATATAAGAGTTATGTGAAGTCTTACCCTCAGCTTACAAACCTGAAAGAAAGCCCCTAATAAAGGGTTTGTGGTTCCAACCTGCGACAAAGGCTAGGAATGTATATGGCATCCTCCATGACATGGGAGAGAATAAATCCATATGCTTATCTGACGTAAGAGCGATCTATTGAGTTAAAGGAATCCTGAAAAGTGTCGGGCATATCATCATGAGAATAAGAACGAAGATGATGTGATGGCCTCTTTTGAACAACAACACAGTTGATGTGAAGACTCCAGATGATCCTCCTATCGGTGGCATTAGGAAAGAAGATATGTAGAGTAGACATGACTATGGTTGAGCATAAGTGCACATGTGAGGACCAAGCTCATTTGTGTAATGCAATGACTCAGGTCTATGGCATCCCTATGGATGTGGCCCCTAGTGGATGAGCACTAGAGGGTGTATCAGATCCTTTGCTATATATTGTTCAAGAGTCATACCTACATGTAACCCTAGTTATTGTGTAAAGGGTACAGGTAGGCCCTATCTTATTGTGTCTAAAGATAAATTGTAAAAGATAATTAATAGTAATATTAATATTAATTATTATAATAATAAACAATTAATATGTCTAAGTGAGGTTGGTCCTATTGTGTCAAAAGACACTTTAGTTGATAGGATAAGTCTAATATAAGTAATATGAAATCTTTCATTTGTAGACACACACTCACTTACAAGTTTTGGAAATTTCAGCAAGTACACTTCTCAGTCAAAGTAGCACACCTCTCTTGGGAGCTAGGGTTTCTAGGTTTTGTGCACCCTCTTTTGTGCTAGGATATTCTTTGTGGTGAAAAGGTCTTTCTCTTGAAAAGTATAGAAAGTATTTAGCTAGGTTTTTTTCCCTTGTGTGAGAAGGGTTTCCAAAGATATATCTTGTGTTCTTGTGCATGGTGCTTCTTCATGTGATCTTGGTTGTTGCAACATTTATGGTTATGGTTAATTGTTAAAATTGAATGAAATTCATGCTCAACCTAAATTCTATGAAAAACTAACACTTCATTGATAGTTACAAACAATTTCTTCAGAATGCTACGATCTTGAGTATACAATACTTTCAACACAACCACCATTTTCAATAGTAATATCTTCATTAATTTCAGTGTTATCTATCTTTCTTTCCCTCACACTGTACTTCATTTCTAAAGCATTCAAAAACTCTTTTTCATTGTCTGCCTCAACAAATTCATATAAAATAGTAGACAAAAGACTTTTATCGAGTGATAAACTAATAAGATATATAATGCTATTTTATCTTTTCTCTTATTAAGGGGATTGACCAAACCATCTTAACCAAATTTCCATAAATCTACTGAACCCAATAATCCTTCCATTTTAATTTCCCAAAGCTTAAAATTTTTAAATAAGAAGGATGGAAGAAGTGACATTAATCTTTTCAATATTTCGCCTATTTCTTCATGTTCTTCATTGATCTGGTCCAACACTATATTATGATCCTCAAGCATGGTTTCTTCATTTGCAACTGGAAACACTCCATATTGTTTTGTGAAATATAATGACTCTTCCTGCTGATTCTTTCTCCTCATCTGTTTCAGCTCTCTCCAGAGTTGTTTTATTTTTCTTTTCTGACCCATGACTTCTCTTGTTCATTCGCTTTCACTTTAACATGTCAAAAGCACAAGAAGGCGATCCTTTACAGCAGGTTCTCCCTCTTTCAAAAACTTCTCTTTTACTCACTAACTGCAAGAATTTGACAATCGAGGCCTAAATTGGCATCGACCTCCTCACGGATTTTTCTCACGCCTCTACTTGAGGTTTGAGGCCTTCAACAACATCTGCAAACGCCCTTCAATTTCTACAACAACAATTGAAACTGGTTTTTCACACGATGGCTGAGTCGATTCTCCAAATTCTTGTTGGTTATCACCAATCGTAGCTCCTCCAAAGGTGGATGGAAACAATCAAGAATGGTGGCGATCATAACAGTGGGAATCAAAACATCTTCTTTAAACAACAAGTGGATGACTCGATTAAATAACAACGACTTCACAATCTCTGATATGGAAGCGATAAGAACTATGGAAAAATATAACGATTGACGCGATACAAAACTCTTTGGCAAGCCTTATCGTCTAGCACCAACATTTGAAAGCCTAGACGGTTGCGGTCCAAACCAGCACGCATCGACTCAAGAAAAAAAAAACACTTCAGGTCATTACCAGAATTTTCGAAGCACTGGTTTGGTTTGGTTGGGTTTCTCCTTGAGATCCCATCGCCGAGACAACTACAAATGCCCTCGACAACTCCTCCTTCATGCACTCAAAAAATATGTGGTGACATGTTCTTCACATCTAGTGATCGGTGGCTCTGCAAACCCACACGCAACGTCAAACGTGGTCTCTCCAACATGTGATCAGACGCGGATCATATTCAGATAATCCACGCAGGTATCCAGGTGCAATCCACCATGATTCATAACTCTTCTCAACAACGATTAGATCTCTCCCTGCAACCTGTAGTCTCCACGCGTGGCCTCGCTCTCCAGAAGTCTAATTGCTAAATTTGACCGACATTCAAACGGTTTCAGAAGTCTCAGCAGGTTTGTAAAAAGGCTTTTTCTTGGTACCGACAGAGAATCAAAACAAAAATAAAGGAAAAAAACCGTAGGGCTTCATTACCCTTCTCGATATTAAATAGATTACACAAAAAATACAAATAGATCTCAACGGACTAAATAGATTACACAAAAAATACAAATATATCTCAAAGGACTAACTATTGTTAACAACTACTGAACTAAGGAATAACTGAAGTCTAGCTAAGCTAACTAATTGGAAGATAGGTGGACAAGTGGAGATTAATTCTTGTTGGAAATAGTAATTACAAGTCAGTGAGATCTTCATGTCTCTGCCAATGTGTCTGTTAGTCAATCTATCAATAGTTGAATTGTCAGTCAGACAGTCTACAAGTGAAAAGTCACATGTTTACTATAAATGGAGTCTATCTTTATCTTTCTTGAGTTCAGTTAAGTGTTTGAATAGACAGTTGAATTAATTGCCGTCTTTAATGTTGCCATATAAGTCCGAGTCCTTAGTTAGCAGAGGATGATGCACATACGAGGTAGATGGTGTAGACAGAACAATCGAGAGCAGCCACAACTGAGGAGTTGAATAAGTATGAGAGCACAAGCTCCTTGTCTGTAAAATCAACAGAAGAAGTCATTGGAGCAGAAGCTCATTACATATTGTATAATGTAACCGTGCGTAGTGCGCCGAACTTTATTAATATCAAGTATTTTGTGTGTTGATAAGTTTCATGTTGCATTTTTGAGTTTATGTGATAAGCATAGCATTGTGTTATTCCACATTTACAAATTGTTGTTTAAAGTGTTTATATTACAGTGCATAGTTTTATTATGCGTTGAGGATCCAAGTTTTTTACCGTCGCGCATTGGATCCAAGATATGGTATCAAAGCAGGTTGATAAAAAGCAAGTTTATCAAGAGAAGGTTCTATGAGAACAAGTTCAAGAACATAAACTTTGTTGAAAAGTGAAATATGACTTCTACCTCAAATCTGCAACCTCCCACTTTTACAGGCAAGAATTACGAGATGTGGTCCTTGACCATGAAGGCATTGTTCCAAGGTCAAGATGTATGGGAGATAGTCAAGAATGGATATGTGGAACCAATAGATCTGACAACATACAATGCCCTCACACAAGATGAGAAGGATGTCTTGAAAGATCAAGGAAAGAAGGATGGAAAAGTGTTATTTCACATAAATCAAGCCATGCATGAGAGCATACTTCCAAGAGTTACATCAACAAAGCAAGCCAAGGAAGCATGTAACATATTACAAACCTCTTATCAAGGTAAGGAAAAAGTAAAGACTTCAAAATTATAGATTTTTAGAAGAGATTTTGAAAATCTGTCAATGAAAGATACAGATACAATAGATTCATTTTATACCCATGTCATTGGTCTGATAAATAAAATTAAGTCTCATGGTGAAACTATAGAAGAAAAAAAAATTGTTGAGAAACTTGAGAAGGTACTTAGGTGTCTTCCTCCTAAGTTTGATACCCTAGTGGTGACTCTAGAAGAGAGCAAAGAATTGAGTCAGTTTAGTCTAGATGAACTGGAAGCTTCCCTCATTGATCATGAACACAGATTGAATAGGTTAAGTATGTCATTAGAGAATGCATTTTCTGAGCAGTCATCTATAAGCCATGGAAGAGGAAGGGGGAGTGCTAACTCTAAAGGCAGAGGAAGAATTTCTGCCAAAGGTGGACACAGTAGCAGTCCTGGAAATAATGGTGGAAGAGGCCAAAACCGAAGTACCATTTATCCAAGTGGTTAGAAAACTGACAAGTCAAATATTCAATGCCATTAATGTAAAAGGTATGGACATTATGCATATGAGTGCAGTAAGAGATAGTATAATCAGAACAAGCAAGGTCAATATCAATCAAACAACACAAATAATGAAACTCTCCCTATGTTTATGGCACGTGTTGTAGAAATTCCTATAGTATCCCCAGTTGAATGAAATATTTCTCAAGCAAGTCCATGTGACATATGGTACTTAGATTCAGGCTGCAGTAACCACATGACATGAAACATAGAACTTTTTTCTAGTTTGGATGAATGAGTCCAAACCAAGGTTACACTTGGAACATATATCCAAGTCACTGTCTTAAGAAAAGGCAGCATAAACATTTTAACTAGGAAAGGAGATTTTTTTTTTATGTCTGATGTGTATTATGTTTCTAGTCTGAAGCATAATCTGATGAGCACATGACAACTGTTACAAAAGGGATACAAAATCTACATGTAAGATAATCACTATGTGATCATGGATAAATTCTCAAGCAATAAAATTATTGCAAAAATCCAGATGACAAGTAACAAGATGTTCCCATTGATATTGAAGCCATCGAATAAGAATAATACAATGCTAGTCATTGGTAAAACAAAATATGTAGAGTCAAACACTGCATTTACAACAACAACTGTGCGCAGTTCTAATGAAGAAAATAGTGCGCAAAGTACCATCAAATGAGAAAATAACGCAAAAATGAAGGCAACATTCCAATCTGAAATACATGATGATTCTTGTTTATGGAATTTTAGATTTGGACATTTAAACTTTGGAGGTATGAAGCTACTACACACAAAGGATATGGTAACATGTTTGTCATTGATTGAGAAACTAGAAAGGATATGTGAGGGCTGCATATTTGACAAGCAACACAAAGAATCATTTCCAGTTAGCAAGTCTTACAAAACAAAAGATCCACTAGAAATTGTACACTGAGACATTTTTGGACCAATGCAAACTCCATCTATAGGAGGCAATACATATTTTCTAACATTCATTGATGATTTCTCAAGAAAGACATAGATTTATTTCCTAAAGCATAAATCTGACGCATTGGTTGTTTTCATCAGTTTAAATCAGTTGTGGAGAAACATAGTGGTTATTACATCAAGTGTCTAAGAATAGACAAAGGAGGAGAGTACATTTCAAGAGAATTTCAAAACTTTAGTAAAGTTCATGGAATCTACAGGTAATTTACCGCACGATATACACCAAAACAAAATGGTGTCGCAAAAAGAAAGAACAGAGCCATCATGGAAATGATGCGTAATATGTTGACAACCAAACATTTGTCAAATGAGTATTGGGATGAAGCAGTAACAACTGCAATATATATATATATATATATA
>JZKD02S1734323.1:254562-266595 GCA_000966675.3 Picea glauca | reverse complement strand
TAATTCCTCAAGAAGCCTGGACATGATTGAAGCACAATGTGGCCCACTTAAAAGTTTTTGGTTGTGTCGCATACACACATGTTCTAGATGAGCTAAGAAGGAAGATGGAAAAAAAAGGACAAAAATGTATATTTGTTGGGTATTCTGAAGAAACAAAAGGATACAAGTTGTGTGACCCTATCGCAAGGAAAGTCATAATTAGCCACGATGTTTAGTTTGTGGAGAATAAAGGATAAAAAAGACAATCAAAATTATTGACGTGATGGAGAATGATGACACAAAAGATGAAATGGTTCAAACACCATGCATAGGTCAGTGCACAATCCCTTCTACATATGGCACTACGATGCAAAAAACATCGAAGAACACTCCAATAAGAACAACAGGTGTGCAGTCTACACCTAGAGCACATCAAACATTAGCAAGGAGTCCAAGTAGTTCTACATCCCTAGCTCCAACATTAGCAATTATTTTACCAAGAAAGACAAGAAGCTTGTGTGACATCTATAATGAAGAAGCAAAAAATTCATTTTCAATTTTTTCTTTGTTTTCACAAATAGATGATCCATTAACTTTTGAAGAAGTTGTCAAAGATGATGTGTGGACATAAGCCATGTATGAAGAAATCAAATGCATAGAGAACAATTAAACATGGAAATTGGTAGATGTACCTAAAGACAAGAATGTTATAAGTGTCAAATGGATTTATAAAATCAAGCGAGATGCAGAAGTAAATATACAGAAGTACAAGGAACAATTAGTTGCAAGAAGCTTTACACAACAACATGGAATTGATTTCAATAAAAAAATTGCACTAATTGCACACATGGACACAATTAGAACTATGCTATCCATTGCCGCACAGTACAAGTGGCAAGTTTATCAGATGGATGTGAAGTCAACATTTTTGAATGGAAACTTGGAAGAAGAAGTATATGTGGAACAACCACAAGGTTATGACATTCCAGGACAAGAAGACAAAATGTGCAGATTGAAAAAAGAACCGTATGGATTAAAACAAGCTCCTAGAGCTTGGTACAGTCGAATAGATTCTATCGCACACAAAATGGATTTCAGAGAAGTGAAAGTGAGCCGACACTGTACATCAAACAAAATCAACAAGGTAACGTGCTAATTGTTTGTTTATATGTAGATGATTTGATTTTTACAGGTGATTTTGGCATAGAATATTTTAAGTCAGTCATGAAGGATGAATTTGAAATGAATGATTTAGATCTCATGAGATATTTTTTGGGAATATAAGTTCACTAGTACAAAACTGGTGTATTTCTCTCACAATCCAAGTATGCGCATGAAATTCTAAAAAGATTCAATATGATGAATTTAAAAGCAGCACTAACACCTATCATAAAACGATTGAAGTTAAGCAAGGAAGATAACAGGTCCAAAGTGGATCACACACTATTTAAAAGACTGGTACGCAGTCTTATGTATCTGACAATGACAATACCTCATATTATGTATGGAGTGAGCCTAATTTCAAGGTTCATGGAAACACCAAAAGAATCACATTGGAAGACAGGAAAGAGAATCTTGAGATATGTGAATGGAACAAAATATTTTGGCATTAAGTACTCCACTTCAGAAGATTTGAGACTCATTGGATACACTGACAATGCTTGTGGAGGCATCATAGATGATGGGAAAAGTACCTATGGGTACACATTTCATTTTGGAACAGGTATGGTATCATAAGCATCAAGGAAGCCGTCCATTGTGACTCTTTCTTCAGGAGAGGCAAAGTACATCACAACTACAAGCTTAGCTTGTCAAGCAGTTTGGATGAGAAGAATGTTAAAAGATTTGTTGCAGAAACAACAGGAACCAACAACAATATTATGTGACAACAATTCAGCCATCATGTTATCAAAGAATTATGTGTTTCACAAGAAAACCAAGCACATTGATACAAGGTATTAATTTATAAGAGAATTGGTGAATAACAAAAAGATCTGTTTAGAGTTTTTCACATCAAATGAACAAGTCACATACATTTTCACAAAGGCTTTAGAAAGAGATGCATTTTAGCATCCATGAAATAGTCTGGGAGTCTGCGCAGTAACAGATGAATGACAATAAATGAAAATTCAAATTTTTGATGTAATTTTCTTTTGTAATCCCACCTACTTATAATTAAGGGGGAGTGTTGAAAATAGTAATTACAAGTCAGTGAGATCTTCACATCTCTATTGATATGTCTATGAGGAGATGATCTTTATCTCTCTCGAGTTCGGTTAAGTGGTTGAAGAGACAGTTGAATTAATGGTCGTCTTTAATGTTGAGTCAGTCTTAGCTTCTGTAAGAAGCCTCAGTCGGAGTCCATATAAGTCCGAGTGTTTAGTTAGCAGAGGGTGATGCACAAACGAGGTAGAGGGTGCATATTTAACAGTTGAAAGGAGCAGTCGCAGTTGAGAAGTTGAAGAAGTATGAGAGCACAAGCTCTGTGTCTGTAAAATCAGTAGAAGAAGTCATTGGAGCCAAGCTCATTGCATATTCTATAATGTAACTGCACAAGTACGCTGAGCTTTATTGATATCAAGTATTTTGTGTGTTGATAAGTTTCATGTCTCAGTTATGATTTTATGTGCTAAGCATAGCATTGTGTTATTCTGCATTTACAAATTGTTGTTTAAAGTGTTTATATTACAACATGCAGTATTTTGTCACTGCATTGCGCACAGTTTCCTTCCACACCACGCAAGTATACATAAAACTCAACTATTGTATTATTTTTTGTCATTTGATAAAAACCGACCCTCTTTTACATTGCAGGAAAACAATGAGCACTTGGGAAGAGCTTCTACAGATTCATATCCAGTCTTATATGTGAACATCCCTTCCAAATTTCCATAATCGCCCTCCCCTATTTTGAAATCAATTCAACAATGCAGCTAGAACATTGCTAGAACTGATCGAGTTTCAGATTCCCCACTCTCAATCGTTCCTGCAACTGGGAGAATTTTTTCAAAACCAGTTGTTCCTGCAACCATGAGAAGTTTTGCAAAACCACTACTTGCAGGGAAGACAAAATCACGTTTCTTTTGACTGCATTGATAAAATCACGTTTATGTAGACTGCATGATTTCTTCTTGAAAAGGGAAACATCAAAACTTGGCATAATGAGACATACATTCCTGGCTCAATGTAATGAGACATAAATTCCTGGCTTATGTAGACTGCATGATTTCTTCTTGAAAAGGGAAACATCAAAATTTAGCACAATGAGACATAAACTCTTGGCTCAATGTAATGAACACGTGGGTTATGAATTATTGACCAAGGTGGTGGGGCGTGTTACTGTCAACAAAGCCATCCGTTCATTATCTTTGAAGCCTTAACTTTGGACAAGCATTCAATTCACGTCAAGCAAATGTCAGATGACTGGTAACCACATTCTGAGGCGAGATGAGAATGAGAGGTTAGGGGTTAAGTGTGCTAATTTTCG
This sequence comes from Picea glauca, assembly GCA_000966675.3. Classification (NCBI taxonomy): domain Eukaryota; kingdom Viridiplantae; phylum Streptophyta; class Pinopsida; order Pinales; family Pinaceae; genus Picea; species Picea glauca. Next base: position 263,129 of record JZKD02S1734323.1, on the reverse strand, counting down.
CTCATGGGCTAATTTTCCATGGTTTTTCCAAAAACGAGATTTGCTATTTTAAAAATGATTCGCCCCAATTCTATAGGATAAAATTATTTTACCTTATAAAAATTATATAAAATATTTAGAAATTTGAATATTTTTACGAAAATATCGCCAATCATTTATAGTTGGCATATGAAGGATTAATAAGATTCGCCAAGTTTTTTACATTTTAAAATAGATTTCCATCATTAAAATCATCCCTGTTTTATATTCACATATATACCAAATCCAAAATGTGGCTTTATAAATCACTACAGATGAAGGATTGTGATAGAACCTTAGAGATAGAATGCCAAAAATCACTCAGAATTTCGATCTCTTGCTACGTAGCAAGACAAAGGAAAGTTTGGCGTTTTTACAGTTTGGAGTTAAAGATCTCCTGCTACGTAGCAAGACCAAGGAAATTTTGTGGTCCTTTCCAGGTAAAAACGTTGATGAAGGCTGGTAGGCTACAGATTATTAATAATACTTTCCAGGATCGATGGCATTGTTAGGAAAAAATACAATATTTTTGTTTTAAATAAGCAATTATTCAAATTTAAAATGTTTCACTATTAATTTAATAGACGTGACGTCAGCACGATACCCACGCGTCCTATTCAACTAATCGGTAATCGAACTATTTTGATGTGCAGTGAAGGGTTGGAATTTCAAATCCAGACAGCCCTCGGTTTCCACAACTCTGCCCGTTTTTACACATTTAACAAAGAATTTTGATGGTTTTGGGAAATTTTTACTATATTTGATGAACAAATTGCTTCGTGACGGGTAAATTGTCTGTCAAATTCCATCTCTGTGCAGGGGTATTGTTGTTTGTCAGTACTATTATTAAATTTCTACAGTACTGGATAACTGGATAAACATGAATCCAAAATAAAAACAACATAATACAATAACAAGGATTATTACTACTAGATTCATTTACCATATTTTCAATCAGCAGGGACTAGCTACCCAAAAACTATTTCCCTTGTTTGATATAGAATAGTTGGAAAACCAATTTATTGCCATGTTTCAGCCAGGAAGATGTTAGTCCATCCAAAATCAAACTGTAAATATGTTGTGTGATATTGGATATATATTATTTGATGTAGAAAACTATTTCCCTTGTTTGATATAGAATCTTTGGAGAACCAATTTACTACCATGTTTCAGCCAAGAAGATGTTAGTCCATCCAAAATCAAATTGTAAATATGTTGTGTGATATTGGAGATGCATTATTTGATGTAGAATCTTTAGGGAACAAATTTATTGCCATGTTTCAGCAGAGGAGATGATATTGTCTAGATGGATGAAATATGATATTGTCTCGATGGATGAAATTCAGAGAAAATAGATAGAAAGTTATGTTGGAGATAGTAATTACAAGTTGGTGAGATCGTCGATTTTTCATTCAGTCATTTTGTCAGTAGTTTGTTACTCAGTGGAATTTTATGCAAATACAAAGCCACATGTTTACTCAAACTCAGTCTAAGTCAGTTGGCAAACAATGTTTACTCAAACTTGGTCTAAGTCAGTTGGCAAACAATGAAGTTATAAATGGAGTTATAAATGGAGCCGATCTTTATCTTCTCGAGTTCAGTTAAGTAGTTGAAGAGTCATCGTATTAATAGTAATGTTTAATGTTGAGTCAATATTACTTCTATAGGAAGTCTCAGTCGGAGTCCATATAAGTCTAAGTCATTAGTTAGTCAAATAGATGATGTAGTTGATACAAAGCAGAAGCAGAGAAGTAGATAATAAGGAGAAACAACAACAACTGAGGAGTTGAAGAAGTCTAAGAAAAAACTTTGTGTCTTTAAATTCAACATAAATCATTTGAGCCGAAGCTCATATTTGTTATTGTATTATGTGTTCGTGCACTACGTCAAAGTTATTAATATCAAGTATTTCATGTGTATTTTGAGCTTCTGTCATATTTTTGAGTTTATGTGCTAATAATAGAACCGTGTTATTTTGAATACATAAATCATTTCATTAAGTGTGTTTATTCACAACTCCCAACAAATCATGTAGTCTGTTCCTTGCACGGTTTGTTTTGAGAACTTTGTCGTGAAACCTGTTTGGTGCACAGTATTTGAAACTCCGTTGCGTAGAGTAATTTGTACGTGAAATCGATTCAAGATCTTCTATAAAAGCAGGTTCTATCAGAACAAGTTTATCAAAGAAGTAACTTTGTTGGAAAGGAAATATGGCTTCTACCTCAAATCTGCAACCTTCCATTTTTACAAGAAAAAATTATGAGATGTGGTCCTTGACCATGAAGGCATTGTTCTGCGGTCAATATGTATGGGATATATAATTGAAAATGGTTATGCGGAACCAATAGATCAGGTAGCATACAATGCCCTCACACAAGATGAGAAAGATGTCTTCAAAGAACAAAGAAAGAAGGATGGAAAGACGATGCTTTACATGCATCAAGCTATGCATGAGAGCATACTCCCAAGAGTTTCATAAGCAAAAAAAGCCAAGGAAGCATGGAACATATTACAAACCTCTTATCAAGGTATGGACAAAGTAAAGACTGGAAAACTACAAATTCTTTGAAGAGATTTTGAAACTAAAGATTCCGATACAGTTGATTCCTTTTATACCCATGTCATTGGCCTAATAAATTAGATTAAGTCTCATGGTGAAACCATAGAAGACAAACAATTTGTTGAGAAGGTACTTAGGAGTCTTCCTCCTAAATTTGATACCTTAGTTGTGACTCTAGAAGAGAGCAAAGACTTGAGTCAGTTTAGTCTAGATGAACTGCAAGCTTCCCTCACTAATCATGAACAAAGATTCAATAGGTCAAGTATGTCATTAAAGAATGCATTTTCAATGCAGTCATCTATAAGCTGTGGAAGAGGAAGGCAGAGAGCTAACTCTAGAAGTAGAGGAAGAGGTTATGTCAGAGGTGGATGCAATAACAATCCTGGAAATACTGGTGGAAGAGGTAAAAACCCAAGTGCCAGTCAACCAAGTGGACAAAGGACTGAAAAATCATACATTCAGTGCCATTACTGTAAAAAGTATGGACATTATGCATATGAGTGCAGAAAGAGACAATATAATCAGAACAAGCAAAGTCAAGATTAGTCAAACAATGCAAATAACCAAACTCACCCTATGTTTATGGTGCATGCTAAGGTTATGCCTGTAGTATCCCCAGTTGAATGCAATGTTGGTCAAGAAATTCCATGTGACATATGGTATTTAGATTTAGGTTGTAGTAACCACATGACAAAAAACATAGAATTTTTTTCTAGTTTGGATGAGTCAGTCCAAACCAAGGTTACACTTGGAACATATATCCAATTCATTGTCTTAGGCAAAGCCAGTGTAAACATTTTAACAAAGAAAGGAGAACAAAAGGTCATGCATGATGTATATTATGTTTCTGGCTTGAAGCATAATTTGATGAGCATGGGACAACTGTTACAGAAATGATACAAAATCTACATGGAAGATAATCACTATGTGATTATGGATAACTTCTCAAGCAATCAACTTATTACAAGAATCCAGATGACAATTAACAGAATGGTCCCATTGACATAGAATCCAACCAAGAAGAAGAATGAAACGCAAGCTATTGGTAAGGAAAAAGCACGCAGTTAGACACTACATTTATAGAAAAAAGTGCACGCAATTCCAATGAAGAAAATAGTCCACGCAATATCAAGAAAGGAGAAGTGGTGCAGAGATGAAGGAAACATTCCAATCTAAAGTACAAGATGATTCCTAGTTATGGAATTTCAGATTTGAACATTTGAACTTTGGATGTCTAAAGTTGCTACACACAAAGAATATGGTAAAAGGTTTTCCATTGATCAAAAAACCAGAAAGGATATGTGAAGGCTGCATATTTGGAAAATAACACAAAGAATCATTTCCAGTTGGAAAGTTTTACAGAGAAAAATCTCCACTAGAAATTGTACACTCAAACATTTGTGGACCAATGCAAACTCCATCTATAGGAGGCAATACTTATTTTCTAACTTTCATTGATGATTTCTCAAGAAAGACAAGGATTTATTTTCTAAAGCATAAATCTGATGCCTTGGGTTCTTTTTAACAATTTAAATCACTTATGGAAAAGCAGAGTGGCTATTACATCAAGTGTATAAGAACTAACAAAGGAAAATAATATATTTCAATATAATTTCAAAACTTTTGTAAATATCATGGCATCTATAAGAAATTTACCATGCGATATACATCACATCAGAACGGTGTCGCGGAGAGAAAGAACATAACCATTATGGAAATGGAACGTAGTATGTTGGCAACCAAACATTTGTCAAATGAGTATTGGGCTGAGGCAGTAGCAACTGCAGTATACATATTAAACATATGTCTAGCAAAGAGTGTGAAGAAACAAATTCCTCAAGAAGACTCGACATGATCAAAGCATAATGTGGTGCACTTAAGAGTTTTTGGTTGCATCACATACACACATGTGCTAGATGAGTTGAGAAAGAAGCTGGACAAAAAATGACAGAAATGTATATTTGTTGGGTATTCTGAAGAAACAAAATAATACAAGTTGTATGACCCTTTCACAAGAAAAGTCATAATCAATTGCAATGTTCGGTTCATGGAGAATGAAGAATGGGATGGAAGCATAGCAAAGACAGTCAAAATTATTGATGCAATGGAGCATGATGACACAAAAGAAGAAATGGTTCAAACACCATGTATAAGTCAGTGCACATCCCCTTCTACACCTGGCACTGTGACAAAAATCACAACACAGAATACTCCAGTAAGAACAATAGGTGCACAGTCTACACCTAAATCTCAACAAACATAAACAAGCAGTCCGAGTAGTTCTACATCTCCATATCCAACTTTAGCAAGTCTATTACCAAGAAATACAAGAAGTGTCCATGACATATATAATAAAGACGCAACAAATTCATTTTTAGTTTTTGATTTATTTTCACAAATAGATGATTCATTAACTTTTGAATAAGATGTCAAAAATGATATATGGGCACAAGCCATGGATGAAGAAATCAGATGCATAGAAAACAATTAGAGATGTAAGTTAGTTGATGTACCTAATGACAGTGATGTGATAAGTGTCAAGTGGATTTATAAAACCAAGCAAGAAGGAAAAGTGCATAAGCACAAGGCAAGGTTAGTTGCAAGAGGTTTTACACAACAACCTAGAATCGATTTCAATGAAACATTTGCACCAATTCTTCACATGGACACAGTCACAACCGTGTTAGCAATTTTCGCGCAGTACAAGTGGCCAGTTTATCAGATGGATGTTAAGTTAGAATTTTTGAATGGAAACTTAGAAGAAGAAGTGTATGTGGAACAACGACAAGGTTATGAGGTTCTAGGAAAAGAAGACAATGTATACAGATTCAAGAAAGCACTGTATGGGTTAAAGCAAGTTCCCAGAGCTTGGTATAGTCGCATAGATTCCTATCTCACAAAGAATGGATTCTAAAGAAGTGAAAATGAACCAACAGTGTACATCAAAGAAAATCAACAAGGTAACATATTAATTTTTTGCTTATATGTAGATGATTTGATTTTTATAGGTGATTTTGGCATAGAAGAATTCAAGTCAGTCATGAAGGATGAGTTTGAAATGAATGATTTAGGGCTTATGAGATAGTTTTTGGGAATAGAAGTTCACCATTCCAAAACTGGTATATCTATCTCACAATCTAAGTATGCGCATGCAATATTGAAAAGATTCAATATGATAAATTCAAAAGCAACTCCAACACTTGTCATAACAAGATTGAAGTTAATAAAGGAAGATAAAGGGTCCAAGGTGGATCCCAGACTATTTAAAAGACTCGTAGGAACTCTTATGTATGTCACAATGACAATACCTGATATAATGTATGGAGTGAGTCTAATCTCAAGGTTCATGTAAACTCCAAAAGAATCAGATTGGAAGGCATGGAATAGGATATTGAGATATGTGAATGGAATAATAGATTTTGGAATTAAGTACTCCATTTCAGAAGATTTTAGATTCATTGGGTACATTGACAGTGATTGTGGAGGAAGTATAGATGATAAGAAAAGTACCTCTGGTTACACATTTCATTTTGGAATAGATATGGTATCATGGGAATCAAGGAAGAAACCCATAGTGACTCTCTCCTCAACAGAAGAAAATTATGTCGCAGCTACAAGAACAACTTGTCAAGCAGTTTGGATGAGAAGAATGTTAAAAGATGTGTTGCAAGAACAACATGAACCAACAACAATATTCTATGACAACAATTCACCCATCATGTTATCAAAGAATCATGTATTTCACAAGAAAACTAAGCACATCAATACAAGGTATCATTTAATCAGAGAATTGATGAATAACAAAGAAATTTGTTTAGAATTTTGCAGGTCAAAAGAACAAGTCACAGATATTTTTACAAAGGCTTTAGAAAGAGATGCATTTCAACATCTGTGTAGTAGTCTAGGAGTCTACACATTAACATATGAGTGATAGTTGTAACACACCCATAGTGGGGGCGTCCAAATTTCACTCTTCTTAGGAGAATCAAAACCCCCATTCATGGTTTCTATCCCATTCTTCTCTTCTATAGATTTCCAGCCACGGTCTCCATGCTCTGAACCAAGCTCAGAGCTGGCAGGTATCCTTTCCAAGTTCTTCAGGTTCTTCGATCCATCTATACTCGCATATGACTGTGGGCTATGACCAGATGCCAAGACAACCACTGCGCGAATCCTCCGAAGTGGAAAATCTCTAAAGTTCACAATCCGATGTTGCGTGTCCTAAAAGATTTTGATGACCCTGATTCACTTCGGGACTTCAGCATTTGAAAGTTTCGAATGCACCAAAGTATTTCCTCCCTGAAGTACTCCGTACCTGAAGTTACAGATCGATCACCATGCATCCCTTATGATCGACAGTTATAATCTACTTCAGGACTTTGGCTTTCGGGAGTTTCGAACACTCCAAACCATTTTTCCTTCGAAGTACTCCATACCTAGAGTTACAGATAGAGTTCCACGCATCTTCCCTGATCAACGACTGTGATCTACATCAGGAATTCGGTGTTCAGGAGTTTCGAAAACTCCAACACCATTTTTTCTCTGAAGTACTCCATACCCAGAGTTACAGATCGAGTGCCACACATTTCCCTGATCAATGACTGTGATCTACTTTGAGAATTCGGTGTTCGGGAGTTTCAAACACTCCAACGCCTTTTTCCTCCAAAGAACTTTGTACCCGTAGTTACATATTGAGCACCACACATCTTCCTTGATCAACGACTGTGATCTACTTCGAGACTTCAAAGTTTGGGAGTTTTAAACACTCCAACACATTTTTCCTTCGAAGTACTACGTACCTGGAGTTACATATCAAGCATCATGCGTCTTCCCTGATCAACGACTGTGATCTACTTTGGAACTTTGGCGTTCAATATTTCTTAACTCATGTGACCCCACTTTCCTCTGAAGTGTCTATCTTCTGAAATGGAAGATCTGCTGACACCTTTCCTCAACTGTCGGATGACTCAGATGAACTCTGGCTCTCTAGCCTTCGGGAGTTCTTGTTCAACACATCCCCTTTGCTCCTAGAGTGACTTCCTCCATAATGACAGATATTTTGTCACGCGTCCCCTCGAACAAATGACCGGAATGACTTCGGGACTTTGGCCTTCAAAAATCCTTGTGCCTTCACCCTTCGGTCCTCCCAGAGTGAATTCTCTCTTGAGTGTAGGATTTGACGATGCATGTCATTTTGGATTGGATGACTCATATCTACTTCGGCTCTTTGGATCTTCAGGAGTTTTGTGATGAAAGCTCCTCTTTTCTCCCAGAGTTGGTCAACATCGGGCTGACCATGGCCTCAATCTAACCATTCGAGGGTATCTATGCGACCCCAGAGATATATGGCTCGTAACTTTTGTTTAATGATCCCTTGGGTCTCAATGCATGCCACTCTGAGAGGGACACCTGGAAACCCTGTTACTCGACACATGGGCTCCCATATGATCTTGACGTTAATACTCGCATCCCCATGATCGAACAGTTGTGAGGGATCCTAAAGGATCCTTGATCTAGGGTCCATATCAACTTCAAGACTTCGAGGGTTTTTGTGTTACCAAACCTCTTTCCTCCCTAAGTGGTTAATGATGAGCTAACTATATCGTATATGTGATGGTTGGGATAGTTCCCGGGCATCCTCAGATCTACGACCCAGATTAACTTCAAGACTTCAGGGGATTCACCTACTGTCCAACGAATATGCTCAATTTGTCGGACCCAGGAAGCATGAAGGGATCGAAGGGTTAACACTCGTGTTCCTTCTCCATATCCAACGATCGTGAATAACTTCAACTCCTCCCGAAAAAATCTCATCCATTTGTCTTTCAAATAAAAGTATCTTTCCTTTAGGGGATTGAAACTCATTATTCTACCTGACTTATGTAATCTCCTTTAATACTTACGTATTTTTCTCTAATTATCCTTAAATTAATGCTTAGATAAATCCTCCATGCACCTCTTGCACTCATCTATCAACTCTAGAACTTAA
>JZKD02S1734323.1:243158-254524 GCA_000966675.3 Picea glauca | reverse complement strand
CTGCCTGCCTCATAGAGGCTTTGTGCACACATGCACTACCTCCCCTGAGCTTGAAACACCCCTTCTTTCAGAACGAGTGGGAGTGTCGACATGCACACATGAGGCTATGCCCAAAGTCAACAATTCACAGTTCATTTATTTTAACTTGAGTCACCACGGGGCTCAGGCTTTTACGTGTACAATTATTTTACGTGTACAATTCAGAGAATTCCTTATTTTCTTAAATTTACATTTAGACAAAATTAGAGGGATTACAATATAACCATTGAGAAAACATGCACATACATACAACATTCATAGGATATCCAACTTTAATTCAAAGTTATTGCTTAAATACACATGATATGAGAATACTTATCTATTGCAAGTTGTAGCCAACTAACTGACTATGGGTGTTCGTCCTTCCACCCAACCATAGGCTTAGAGGCATTCATTCTTATCACTCTGGCCACCCTCGTGCCAAGCCATGTTATCACCAAGGAATTTATGCCAATTCTCATCGATCCTTTCTCTTTCACATCTTCTGTGAGGTTTATCAGATGCTTCCTCAACATCAAGCTCACGACCTTCTGCTCAAGTCCCATTCTCTGCATACTCTCAAAGATCTCCCTCTCTATCATGACCTCAAAAAGGTTTATCAAATAATTTCTCTGCATCAAGATCGTGGCCTTCTATTCATTCTCAACTACTCGAATGTTCCTCACATTCTCCACTCTTCTCTTCATATCCTCTTACGTGTCGTGCATGCACATCCCTCCTATCATGTTCCTTCTGTTAGAAAGAAGCCCTAGGTCCATTCTAGGTCTGCAGGACACTGTGGTACTTCGATTTGACCTTCTATAGCTAGACCATGATTCCATTCATGTGGGTGGTTGAGGGTTCAACCACCAGTCATTTTATTATTAATTGTTCTTTTATTGTATTCACATTCTTTCGTGTAGTGATATCATGGCTAGTACTTTGAAGGCTTCACCCCCACAGTCATTTATTTGGAAATTGAACAGTAATACATTTACACTGTTCCCATGCCACAACATGTTAATCCTAATTAATGATTAATTAAAAGTTGGGGGGAACAGGGGTGTTACAACAGTAAAATGTAAACTCAATTTTTGATGTAAAAAATTTGTAATCCCACCTACTTATAATTAAGGGGGAGTGTTGGAAATAGTAATTATAAGTCGGTGAGATATTCACATCTCTGTTGATTTGTAAATAAATCATTTTGTCAATAGTTTGTTAACCAGTAGAATTTCTAGTCAGTCATTTTGTCAGTAGTTTGTTAGTCAACCGAATTGTTAGTCAATCAGTTTGTCTGACAGTCTATAAATACAAAGTCACACATTTACTCAAACTCAGTCTAGGTCATTCGAAAAGCAGTGAAGTTATAAATGGAACCGATCTTTATCATCTTGATTTTAGTTAAGTATTTGATGACTCAGCCTTATTAATGGTAGTGTTTAATGTTGAGTCAGTCTTACTTTTACCGGAAGTCTCAGTCGGAGTCCATATAAGTCCGAGAACTTAGTTATTCAAATAGACGATGCAGTTGATACAAAGTAGAAGCAGAGAGGTAGAGAAGAAGGAGAAACAACAATGACTGAGGAGTTGAAGAATTCTGAGCACAATATCTGTGTTTGTAAATTCAACAAAAGTCATTTGAGCCTAAACTCATCTTTGTTATTGTATTATGTATTCGTGCACTACACCAAAGTTATTAATATCAAGTATTTCATGTCTATTTTGAGCTTTTGTCATATTTCTGAGTTTATGTGCTATGCATAGCACTGTGTTATTTTGCATCCATAAATCATTTCATCAAGTGTGTTTATTCACAATGAGCAACAAATCGTACAGTCTATGCACTGCGTGGTTCGTTTTGAGAACTCTATTGCAAAGCCTATTTGGTGCACAATATTTAAAACTGTGTTGCATAGAGTAGTCTGCGCACGGCATCAATTCGAGAGGTTAAAGGACTTCTATTTTCGTTTGCCCAATTTATTGGTGAATCTTCTCTTTGTGACAATATTGTAGAGGTGAGGCCCAAAGCTTTAAGATCGGGAACAAGAGTGCATACAATTTCCTCGTTTTATACAATATTTTTAAGTATGATTTCATCATATATAAACTTATATGGACCTAACATGTCTATGTGTTATAATAGATGTGTCTATATATGATTAAAGTATTACTTTATTATTGTATTAATACTTTATTAATGTATTATTTTATAATGTATGAATACTTGATTAATACATTAACATATTAATTAATAATGTATAAATGTATTAATTATAATATATTTAAACATTATAATTTTGAGATAATACACTATTATAATGTATTAATGTGCCTATGTATTATTACATATTGATGTATCATTACTTTATTAATTTATTAATGTACATTACATTATTAATGTATTACTTTATTATTGTATAAATATTTTATTATTGTATTAATACTTTAGTGTAATATAATGTAATACATTAATGTATTTTTGAATATTCTAATTTTTTTTTAATGCATGAATGCTTTATTAATGTATATATATTTCATTAATGCATTATTGTAATACATTATTAATGTATTGCTACTTTAATAATGTATTAATGTTCAATTAATGTATTATATTAGTAACATGTTACATTAATACATTACAATATATATTAATATATTGATACTTTAATTTAGACATTATATTAATGTATTAATTAATTATTTACTATTAATATTTAATAATGTATTATTAATATTATTTTATTAGTTTTTTAATATTTTATTAATGTATATATACTTTATTAATCCATAATGTATTTTTAATAGATTGTTTTATTAGTGTATTAATACTTTAATAATGTATAAAAACATTAATAAAAGAAATATTATATTCTTATTAAATTATTATAATAATAATACATTATTATTAGAATATTAATACATTAATAAAAGTCCCCGAGGTGTAGGATATTCGGTGACAGAGTGTGTTGTTAATGCAATCTGTGATGTTAAAGTCTCTGGTTTGACGCTGAGTTAGAACAAGAAAGGGGGAGACATATCATTCACATGGAACCTAGTGTTATTGTTGCTATTACCAAGCTCTAGCCCGATGAATCAGACGAGCTAGAGGAAGGCGAGGTCCTTTTTCATTCATAGATGTGGGTGAAGGGTACCCCGCTGCACTTCATCGTTGATAGTGGTAGCCAAAAGAACCTCATCTTAGAAGAAGTCGTCAAGTGACTAGCCCTTCCGACAACGCTGGACCCGCAACCCTACACCATTGGATGGATCCTCCAAGGAAGCAATCTATGCATCAACTAATAGTGTCACCTATCGTACGACATCAAACCCTTCAAAGACAAAGTATTGTGTGAAGCTTCCCCTCTCAAAGTTTGTAATTTTCTTTTGGGCCAACCATATTTATGGAAAAATCATGTTGTATATGAGTCTAGGCCTCACCGTTTTATTATTATTTTGAACAAGAAATTGTATAGGATACCCGAGGCATTCCCACCTAGTGTTATTTCCTTGATCTTTGCCAAGCAATGCAGGATGGTCATCTCTCAGACCGAAAAGTTTGTCTTCTTTGTGATTCGCTCTCAAAGTGAGCAAAAGATCACAACCACATCCAAGGCCTTCATGACCGACCTCTCTACATAGCAGAAGTAAGTAGATAAGGTCATGGAAGAATACTCAGATATCTTCTCCTCACCTATCTGGGTACCTCTGCACTATCAGGTCAAGCATCCCATCAATCTAACCCCCAACACATCATTGCCTAATGGGCCAGTCTACCACCATTATTTGTTAGAGAATGATGAGGTCAAGCGACAGATTGAAGAAATTATCTACACGGGGCACATTCATCCCATCTCATCGCCTTGTGGGAGTTAAATCATGGTAGTGTTGAAGAAAGACGAGACTTGTCGAATCTGCATTGATTACTGGGCCCTGAATAAAATCACAGTCAGGAACCAGTACCCGATTCTCAGAATTGACGACCTCCTTGATTAACTCATGGGGGCCAAGTACTTTAGTAAGATTGATATGAAGTCAGGCTACCACCAAATCCCAATAGAACAGACAAATGTAAGGAAGACTGCCTTCAAGTCAAAAGAAGGTCATTTTGAATGGATGGTCATGCCCTTTGGTTTGATAAATGCTCCAACAACTTTCATGAGGATGATAGATGATATCATGTGACCATTCACCAATACTTTTGTAGTGGTGTATCTGGATGACATCCTCATCGACAACAAGACTTGGGTGGCACACTTGCAACGTATTCAACAGGTTCTGCACACCCTGTGACAACACAAGCTATATGCCAACTTGGAAAAATACTCCTTCAACATGGACATGGTCCATTACCTAAGCTACATCATTGATCAACATGGTGTACATGTGGATCTATCCGAGGTCCAGGTCATCCATGACTTGATAGCCTAAAAAAAAATCATTGAGCTTCAGATATTCTTGGGCCTTGCCAATTTCTATCGCAGGTTCATGTTGGGATTCTCCCATATTGCATGGGCCCTCAGCCAAGTAACTAGGGGTGGTGGTAAGAAAAAAATTGTGTGGGTCATGTCCCAACAACAAGAATTCGATGATTTTACGTAGTGTTGGTGCTCAACCCTAGTACTTTCATTATCAGACCTGCAACAACCCTTTGAGATTGAGACAAATGCTTTAGGCTATGTTGTGGGCATCGTTCTCACTCAGTACGACCACCCTATGACCTATCGTAGAGAGACATTATTAGATGTTTTCCATAAGTACACTACTTACGACAAAGAAATGTACTCCATTGTGAAAGCTTGTCGCCAATGGAGACATTACATTCTTGGGAAGGAGATAGTCATCCACACTGATCATAAGCCACTGCAGTTCATGCATACATAAGGAAAATTGTAGAATGACCACTATCAGAAGTGGTCCACATACTTGTATCAGTTCCACCTCAACATCAAGTATAAAAAATGAAGTACCAACTGAGTCGTTGATTTTCTTAGCCGACCTCCAGTTACGACACTCCCATGGTGCTAGACTCTTGCATCCATGATACCTTCAGATGGCCCCACCTTTATGAGACAGACCCGGATTTTACCACCACCTACCAAATGTTGGGGGAAAACTCAGTTGTCACTAATTTCTATCTTCAGGATGAGATGTTGTTCCATCTCGGCCATCTCTGCATTCCATCAAGTGAGAAAAGATGATTTGGGAAGCCCACTATAGTTGGGTGGCAGGACATTTTGCCATCGAAAAGACAATGGTAGTACTGCAGAAACATTTCTACTGGTCTAAAATTCAACATGATGTGGGAAAGTATATCAAGTCCTGCATTGCCTGTGCTATTGCCAAACCAACCAATAAGAAACATGGCCTATACACCCCTCTTCCTACTCCTAACAGGCCATGGGAATCCATCTCAATGGACTACATGTCGGGCCTTTCGTCCACCAAGAGGAGAAATCACTTTGTTTTTGTGGTTGTTTATCACTTTTCCAAGATGGTGATTTTGGCCACCTGTAAGAAGAACATCACAGTAGAGGCCACTACCAATCTCTTCTTTGAGCGAGTATGGGTACATTTTGGAATCCCACAAACCATTGTCTCAGATTGGGACAATTGGTTCCTCAACACATTTTGGTTGAGCCTCTGGTCACTATTGGACTCCAAGATCACCAAATATACTGCTTTCCACCCCCAGATAGATGGCCAAAATGAGGTCGTCAATCGAATTATTGTGCATATCTCGTGCATGTACAATTCCAAGCACCCACACACATGGGATGATAGTCTTCCCTATGTTCAAGATAGCTACAACAGGACCCCATTGAAAGCTTCACCCACTTCGTTATATCCCTTACACCATCACCAAGGCTATGGGTGAAAATTATTTTGAGATCAACATTCCCCCTTTCCTTGGCCTACACCCACTATTCAACGTGTCTCTCCTTCAACCATATTTCCCACCATTATTGGACACCTCATAGATAACAGAGCAATTGAAACCAATAGAGGTCAACCCTGAATGCATGCAACAGGCATCCAGTGATCATATTTTGGACACACAAGCCAAGGGAACTTGATAGCAAATGATCCAGCTTTATTGAGTTGTCAAAGCAGGGAAGCTCTTGCACCAAGGCAAGTGGCTCACCCGGGGCCAAATTCAGCAGAAATTTCTTCATCTGATGGGAGGAAATCAATGCAATGGAGAACATTTATTTCTAAGGGGGGAGGAGTGATCCATAAGGATTTCGGTGGCCTCCCACCTATTCCAACTGGTTCATTTTGACAGTTTTCCAGTTTGGCAGTTTTTTCCTAGTTTTCGGGTCCTCGACTTTCGAGGCTGTTTTGAGGACCTAAACAACATTTTTAGAGATCACCACTGTTCGAATATAGACAGAGTTATATTTTGATGGAAACATGTGCATTCCTCAAATAGACCTTTCCAATAGGCTATCATGCACCTAAAACAAATATCATATGAAAAAGTTACGACCCCAGTAAGTTGATGTACTAGTTTACTCCAATAGGACCCAAATGAATTTTGGCGCTTCATCTCCTAGGGTTAGGTTTTTGGATGTCTAGGGTTTTGGAATCCATATTTATTGTAAAAAGGCCTTAAGAGCCTCATTGTACTCATCTTTTTGCAAATGAGCATAGTCATCACATATCTTTTTAGAGATAAGCTGCCACAATTCCAACAAGCTTGTTTTCCTCTGCATTTTACAATTTCAACTTATTTCCTTATTGAATAAAACCAATTTTACTGTATCTCTATTATTCTATATTCATTTCGTTCTTCTCATAAAATTTGGATCACTTGTCCCTTGTGCCTCCCCATTCTCAATGTTGGGACCAAAGTCTCTTTTTTGGGGTAAAATTACATGATTTCCAAGACTAAAATAATTTTATGACTTCTAAGTTGTTTATTATTTCACATGTGTTTGTTCTTCCCAAACATTTAGTAACACTTGTGTCATTTTGTGGTCCTCAATATAATTAGTCTGATTACTTATATATTGTTAAATAAAGATATAGAAATTATGTGTATAGTATGTGCATGAAAAATTCTTCTTCTATGAAAGGACGACGGGGTTCTTAGAGATGACAACTACAATAAATCATTGTACAGAGAATAACAAGTTTATTGATACTGATATTAATTGTTTGGTTTGATGGCTAGGTGCATACATTTGATCAGGTGCATACATTCAAGGTCACTTAATAAATTTCTTCCATTAATATTACTTAATATTACTGTGATTTTGTTCTATTGATATTAATTGTTTGGCATGAGCTCGACTAATAATATTAAGATTGTTTTGTATGCAATCTGTTGCGGTAGGGGTGTGGTCACTTGATAAATTGTTCCCATTAATATTAATATTGTTGTTACTGTTCTATTGATACTAATTGTTTGGAATGATGATTATCTATGGAGAAAGTGATGGATTGGGATATCAAACACACAATGAAACAGACAAACGCTCAACAAACTCTAGGAAAAGGAATCACTTCCTCTTCTATTATAGAATTGTTGTTGGTCACTCACCTTCACGTGAATATTTTTCCCCGATTTTTCCTCAGACCTCGTATCCATGTCAATCTGATCCTTAATAAGTTTATATTCATATATCAATCACTAAGTCCTATGCCTAGTCTTTTTCATCTCTGAGATTCCATGTCCATGTTGTTGAATTTTTATATGAGATAATATAAGATCAATTTATTACAATTTAGGGCCTCCATATATATATACTTAGTTAATGGATGTGCTTTTTCCATTTTGTCTTTTCATTAATTATTAATTATTTATATTTTATATTAATAATATTATTTAGTAATTAATAATTATATTATTAATTATTAATCTAAGAGAATGTCTTCCCTATGCTGCCCAATCATCAACACTCCCTTTCAACGAGGGAGACATTCTCTTATGGGGTATTCTCTTGCTATTCAATGGTCTTCGTGGACTTCTAGAATCTTCTTCTCTTATAAGAAAGGTTTTCTAGAGGAAAGTTCCCCCCGCAGTTACCAAAACATCAACACTCCCTCTTAGCTAGGGAGGTATCTTTCCATGATGTATTCATCTAGTAGTCCAATGACTACTCTGCAATCAAATAATAGCACACAACTACTACCATGGCATCAATATCTCAAATCATCTTTCACAGTCTCTTTGATCAAGCAACATACAACTTATCCCAAGTGATATGGTAGTCTCCATGGAAATCAGCTAGTAGCATACAACTACTACAATGTCATCCAATAAAACATGACTATGCCAAGCCATAGTAGTACACAACTAATATTTGGTGATACACAATCACCACCACTCGAACAGAACCACTGCTAGTAGCACACAACTATCGTCCAACGACACACAATCACTACCAGTGCTACACAACCACCGTAGTAGTACACAACTATTGTCCAGAGTCACATGGTCTCCGCAACATATCAAAAAATATAATCATCATCATCTACAACATCAACAACAACCTATGATATGGGACATCATATGGAATCAAATCTTTGGGTCATACTTCATTTGAGTAATCAGGAATGATCCTTCAATAAGTCAGGTGTTGAAACTTGAGCACTCAACTGAGTGTCTGACAATTTTCATGCACTCAACAGAGTGTCCCGTGACTACAAGGACCATTCTTCATGATCAAATCACCATCTGTGCCACATGAAGAATGTTGATCCTTACAGATGTTGAAAGTCACGCCATGGGCTATAGGGACCATTCTTCTAATCAGGTCACTACATGTGCCATAGAAGAATGTTAGTCCCAACCCTCTTTCTCTAATCAAGTCATCAAAAGTGTCACAGAGAAAATGTTAGTCATGAACCAACCTCCCTAATATGGTCACCATTCCTGCCATAGGTGGTAGACCATTCATCTTGATCAAGTCACCATCTATGCCATAGGAGAATGTCAGTCCTTGACCACGTTCTGCAGAAAATGTCAATTCATGATACATAATAAATCTGTCCAACCTAGACCATTCTCCACAGGGAGAATGTCAGTCCAACAATACAATGACTATCCACAATGTAAGAATATCAACACTCCCTCTCAACCAAGGGAGTAATCTCCACAAGCCCCAACTTGTCCCTGAAGTATTCAAACTTCCCTTTGGTCAAGGGGTTCGTCAGAATATCTTCTATTTGATCATTAGTGGAGATGTACTCGAGTTTCACTTCTCCCTTGTGCACTTTATCATAGATGTAGTAGTACTTGATCTCAACGTTCTTCAACTTTTCATGGAACACAAGGTTATCTTAAAGCTTCACACAACTTTGATTATCAAAGTATATCACAGTCGAATCGAGCGACTGGTCAAATAGTCCATAAACCAACTTACATATCCATACTGCTTCCATATAAACATCACAAGGTGCAATATACTCTGCCTTTGCAGTTCTGAGTGTGACATACTTTTGTTTCCTGCTAGCCCAAGATATCATAGCAGAGCCGAAATTGAAACATACACCACAATTACTCTTTCTCTCACTTGCACTCCCTGCCTAATCAGAATCTGTATATCCCTGCACTTGTACATCACTGTTTGAGACATATCTTAAACCATATTTTAGTGTGCCATCCAAATATCTCAAAATGTGCTTTGCGGATATCCAATGCTCATGTCTCGATTCCACCTAGAACTGGCTCAACCTCTTCACAACGAAGCAATTGTCCGATTTGGTATTAACCAAATATGGAGGGGTCTACCAGATCAGAGTCATAGTCTCTCAACTTCTTCAAGTTTATCACCATGGGAGTTTCCATGGATTTGCAATTCATCATCCCAGACTTTTGAAGAATCTTCACAACATACTTTCCTTCACCTAGGAAGATTTCACCAAGCTTCTGCAACACTTCTAGTCCCAAATAATAGTGCATGATACCAAGATCCTTTATGTAGACTAGCTCCAAATAGAAATGTAGCTTCTAGCCAAAACACCAATAAATATGCTACAGTAAGTCAAACCAATCACCAGGTATTTGGTGAATATCAATCAATGGGATTTTTTTTTTTTACCACCAATCCACTTATGCCAAGTCGAACATATGATAGTCGATTTCCAATTGAATTGGAAATACACATCTGAAAAAGGCCAATATAGTGCAATTCCGGTCTCTTCATCCAGATCTCACCAATATGTCCTTGATATACAACGAAAACAAACTTTCCAACTGGTCGATATCACTGTTGAAAATCCTTTGCGCATGATTCCACGGGTTTCCTTTCTACATCATTAACTTGTTTAGCAGTTTTACAAAATGGGAAGTATGGACCTCTAGCACCATCCCTTAGGACCACTGGAGAAGTCACTTAAATAGAATAGTCACTGTTCACACATATACATACTGGAGAAGTCACTTAAATAGAATAGTCTTTCCATTAAATTGACATTCGCCTCATTTGCAAGCATACAGTCACGCTCCATCTCTCTGAATTTAACACCTACATGGCGTTTACGATCAGCTACTCGCTATCGAGTTAAAGTATACATAGGTCCATGATTCCGATATTTAATTTTGTCTTTTGTCATTGTTGTTTCAAAATTCATTTTAAAGAATTTTCTGTCGCCGGGTATATATGCGAAGATTTGATTATAATCAACAACACTTGTGTGGTTCAAGATATTTCCTTCCATAGCATTTTTGCAGCAGTTTCAGTAAAAACGATCAAGCAACCTTATGAAAGCTCGTCGACAAACAAAATTCGATTGATCGATTCCTTGAAGACATCTGTTGATATTTTTTGTGCTAGTTTAGGTCTTCAAGTTCTATTTTTATCTTTGATGAACTCATTCGCACCGTATCATTGAGATCATGGATCCATAATGTTGACCATGCTAGGATAGACAGAGGGTTTCCAGAGAGATCATAGTTCATCTGTCAGGAATGAGAACTAGTTGAGAGCACGGGTTTCCTTTTCAAAGAAGTTCATGATATAATTGCAAGGATGCCAAACTGAGATCCCACGAAGTCTACGTTGGCCTCCTGTCTTGCAACTGCACAATCCACATTGACATACACAACATGTGATCTCGACTACAGATGGTTTTGTCATTATTTTATAACATAAATAAAATAAGTTAAAACACTATAAATACATTATTAAAATAATATATTAAAAATCGGAAAATTAATTTATAGATTATAAATAAATTTAGCAAAAATAAAATAGTAAATAACAAAAATATTAATAAAGTTAATAATAATAATAAAGCATTACATGTATTAATAAGAAAATAATAACAAAATAAAGACATTCCTAAAATAATATATTAAAAATGCAAAAATATAAAAATAAAGGAAGAAAACATTAATA
>JZKD02S1734323.1:218766-240262 GCA_000966675.3 Picea glauca | reverse complement strand
TTTTAATGATTAATGATTATTGTTATTTTTTCTTATTTAATGTTATTCTTATTTTTTTTATTTAATATTATTCTTATTTAATGATTAATGTTTTTTCTACTCTCAATAGCTTAAAACAACTTATTTAAACACAATAGTATTTAAACCCAATAGTATTTAACGCAATATTATTAAACCCAATATTATTTAAACGCAATATTATTTAAGAAATATTAAATGCAATATTATATTATTTAAAAGCAATATTATTTAAACCCAGGCCACATTAAACGCATGCCACATTATTTAAATGCAGGCCACACCTGTATTATTTAAAAGCAATATTATTTAAACGGAGTCCACACCTATAATTATACGATAACCTACTCCAATTTTCCACGTGGCCATAAGCATCCGCCCTGGTAAAAAAAATGACGGCGCATTGTAAAACGTTTTAATTCGCATCCAATTCAACAGAAATGAAACGACAGTAATTTACATCCACGCAGATACGCATCTATCTAGTTTCTTAATCACTATTGTTATTTGTTAATCACTGAATGTGGCAATCTGGTGATGAGCAAGTAATTTTTTAATTTGATTTAGTAAATGTGAAAAAGTAATCACATAAACGGACGTCTTTATAAATGAGCGGAAGTTAATTTATCAAGATCTCATTCATTGATTAGAGAGGATGACGAAGAATATGCCAGAATCTTCAATTGCCAACCCTACGATTGAATTTTTTGATTAAAAAGTTGATTAATCCACCGATTCCAATAGGGGGGACGCCTATCGGTGTAATAAGCC
Organism: Picea glauca; assembly: GCA_000966675.3. NCBI lineage: Eukaryota > Viridiplantae > Streptophyta > Pinopsida > Pinales > Pinaceae > Picea > Picea glauca. The sequence goes on along the minus strand of JZKD02S1734323.1, from coordinate 239,473 downwards.
AACCCTACGATTGAAATTTTTGATTAAAAAGTTGATTAATCCACCGATTCCAATAGGGGGAACACCTATCGGCGTAATAATGCTCACCTCTGACACCATCATGCATCAATTTCAATCTACGCTACCATCCTCGCAGCTTCAGAACACCAACCCTCGAGTCCCTTGGAAGGTGCCCTTTTACAAATTCTCAAATAAATTTCAAAAACAAAACTGAATTAAGAATAAAATTTCAGCCAATTGCGACAAATTCCCATAGACAACCTCATAACCGACTGTGGTTGAATTATTATTTTTGCTATTGATGGCGATGGTGACTGTGGCACCTCCATGTGGGAAGATGGGTTAGACTATGAATTCTATAGAAGGTTGTTCCACTCTTATACTAGGGCATAGTGTCTTTTTCATTTTGTCTTTTCTTTTCCATTAAATATTGATGGAATATTCTTAGTACTCCCAATAAATCAGTGGTTGTGATGTCAACCACTAACTTCCTCACTATTATAAAGATATCATTTTACATGTTTATTTTTTTACTTTTACTTAATCATATTTAAAATTTACTATGGTGGCTAGGGTTTCATTTTCTATGCCAACCTAAACCTTTGGCCTTCACCAGCCACGTTCTGGACACACTGGATCCTTCCAGCCAACTCCTTCCGACTTCTTCCGTCCACCTCTGGGCCCTTTCTCTTTCCCAACGATTCAGGCTTTGCAAGCTGTCCTTTCGGCGTTCACCAGCCACAAATTTGTGGCTGTGCTAGTTATTAATTTAGGAGAATGTTTTCCTATGCTGCCCAAACATTAACAATTCCTCTCAGCTTGAAAGACATCTCTTCCCTGATATTTAATGGTTTTCTTGGACTTCACGAGTCTTGTTCTCTTCTAAAAAAAGGTTATTTAGAAGAAATTTACTTCAACAGCTACCAAAACATCAACACATATCAGCATGGATTCCTTTATATTCATATTGCTAGCATTCTGTCCTACTAGTCTTTGTCTTCTCTGAGATTGAGCAAGTTCTCACCCTCACAAACAAAATCATCGTTGTGTCGTCAGTAACCATTATGTCCTACTAGTCTTTGTCTTCTTTGAGACTAAGCAAGTTTTCATCCTCACAAACAAAATCATCGTTCTGTCCTCAGTGCCTTCCGGTTGATAGGCTTCTATGTTAACATCATTCTTTTTTGTCTGTAAAATCTAGTTTTATACTGTAAATAAAATCCCGTAGACTCACCATAGGATCTGGATGAATTACATTCAACCCGGGTCGCTGATTATCGTCCATTCAAGTGACCAATCCATGGACACCGCACATGAAAATATATAAAACACGCATGACGCTATTATAGTCATATGTTAGTGGAGTGTACTTCTTTGTGTACAACGTCTAGTAAAAGAAATACATCTAGGGTTATCCAGAAAAAACAAAAACAGAAACCATTTGTCAATGGATTATACTTCTCTGTGTACAACGTCATGTGAAACAAAATCCATAGAGGGTTATCCAGAAAAAACAAAAACAGAAACCTTATGTTAGCTTATACATAATACATAGCTTTTTGCCTCTGGTGTCTCCTTATTGGTGGATATTTTCACCGGTGGGATCTCCGTCTTATTGGTGCACGCCGGAGCTTTTTCGTTCTGGTGGGCGTTGTACTTCTGAAATGAGTGGATAACGTGTTAATAATGCAGTACAGTTTCTGGTTTGGATGAATTTAGCAGTCTCTAAAACTATGGGCGTATCTTGATTATGTCATCTTTACATCTGCAAATTTAATCATATATTTTATTTCCTAAATTTCAATCATCATTTATTAACCTCTCATCAAACTTCTTATTTCTTTTCCTAAATTCTCATCATCAATTATATAAAAGCATTCTCATTCTCATTTATCATTTATGTAAATTCTTATTAGGAAGTAACCTAAATGTTCTAAGTTTTGGAACTTTAAGAGAGCATAAACAAGTTAAACAAGCATAAATTGAGAACAATAATCACATAATTGACACATTGATTTATGTGAAAACCCACTAGGGGTAAAAACTATGGGCAATGATAATCAATATTCTTATTATTCAAGGGAGAATTACAATAGCCAATCATATGCATACAATCATCCTCTCCTCTCATACACACAACTCATTGTTTCTTGATCACACACACTACAGACTAAACCCACTTCACATCTATGGGTATGCTAGTATATATAACATCTCTCAAACAATTAAACAAATTGATTATAATAAGATCCACCAGTTACACAAAGTGTTCACAAAAGAGTGCATGCATGCACATTTTAAATATAGTTGATATGCATGTGCATGTGACCGCATGAGAAATTGGTTGGAATGTTTCCAACAATCTCCACCTTGACAACAATTTACCTAATATATCATGCCCAAATTAATTCACCACCTTTTCTACAAGCCAAAAGAAGCCAAACACCATTGTAGCTTCTCTAACAAAACTGGTTTTGTAAACATGTCTACATAATTCACTTTTGTATGGACCTTTTCCAGAGCCACTCCCCCTTCATCAACAAATTGTCTTACAAAATGGTATTCGATAGAAATATGCTTCATCTTACTGTGATAAGCTGGATTGCTAGCCAAATGAATAGCAGTTTGACTATCACAAAATACTTTTACCTTGTCCAACATCCTTCCAAATTCACCCAAGAAACCTTTTAACCAAATTGCTTCCTTGCATGCATGTGAAGCAACCATATATTCTGCTCAGTAGTGGATAAAGCAACTACATTTTGAATCTTTGACATCCAACTAACATGTCCTCCTACAAGAGTAAAGACATATCTTGAAGTGGATCTCCTTTTGTCCAATTCACCTGCAAAATCTGAATCTACATAACCACAAACTAAATCACTGGAACCATAATAGGTGATAGAATAATTACTTGTGCCTCTAAGATACCGAAGCACCCATTTCACTATTGCCCAATGCTCTTTACCTGGATTTTCTATGTATCTACTGACAACACCAACTACATGTGAAATATCAGGTCTAGTACTCACCAGCGCATAGATCAAACTTCCTACCACATTAGCATATGGTACACGAGACATACGATCCTTTTCTTCGTCATTACTAGGACATAAACCTGAAGAAATCTTGAAATGTGAAGCCAAAGGGATCTGGATGGGTCTCACATCATTCATACTAAATCTCGTAAGTATTTTCTTCACATACTTCTGTTATGATAACCACAACTTACCATTTTCCCTATCTCTTTGTATCTTCATGTAATGTTCCCCAAAATTACCAAATAAATTTTTTTTTCCTTAGGGACATTAATTCTCTTTCTTTTTTATCAACTTGTTTGAAAGACATACATATATTGTAAGTGGGTAGTTATTATCACTATTTAACTTTCACAAGGTTTATGTTTCCATTTAGTGATACAACTAGTTGTCATTATAAAAGATTTTATCTCTGAGTTATTTTATACTACACAATAATCATATATCTAAAGGTAGCTTTGCTACATCCTAGCCTTTCAGATTACTTAACATTTCTAATAATAAGTATGAAGGGTTAATAATACCCCACAATGTTATAACATCTCCATATATAAACATTGACATTTATATATATATTAAGCCCCACTAGTAATATAATCCTTTCCCTATATATATTAACGTTCAAAATATTAAGGACCCCTTAGCATTTTACCCATTCCTAGGCATCAACATTTAATGTTGGCAATTATTAAAGCCTTAATAATATTGCAACCCTCTCCTTGCATAGTATTAACATTACTTATAAAGGGTCTATATGAAATTGGGTTCCACCCAAGCATGTGCCTTATGTCGAAAATGTTACAGGCCTTAACATGATGGTGACTTTAAGTTTTGTTTTAACTGTCTAGACAATAGGCCTTGTGAGAGTCAGTCGTGGTTAAACTTGCAAACTATTAACATAGTTTGCAATTGGTTATCGGTTGAACATCATTGAGGGGCCTGACGATAACCATGACCCTTCTGAGTTCGTTTAACGTTAACGAACATATAGTCACCCTTAAATTGAACGAGCAACTAGGCTCACCAATCTTGTATATCATGCCCTAACTGAGTTGTCCTCTCTCGCAATAACTTGGCATGAATTCGAATGGAGATTTGTGAGATCTATATTAAAACCTTTGTCAAGTCCATTAATGGTGACCTAAAAGGGTACCTCCCGAGGGCTTTCGTTCAACCATCGTTTCCAATGCAAAGCTTGCCACCTCCCTTCTATCACATGGTAAGGTACATGATTCATAACCATCACTATTACTTAGTTCTAAGATGGTCTCTAGGTCATTGTTTCCTTTTCCTTCGGCTCTGTCTTTCTACGAAAATGCTCTAGTGCTACCTATGGAAATCGGCTTGGTGAACAAGACCTGAATCGTGAAGTTGGGTTTGTCATGGGAAGGAAGGGAAGGATAGGGAGAATATCAGTTGAATGCTACCCTGAATCAGGTAAATAACTCTCTTTCATGTTACTCTAAGCTCTCTGTGATTTTGGTTTACGTAGTGCACTAGTCACCGTATCTTCTTCTTTCTCTTTCCAACTTCCTTGGTCCTGCATTAGAGTTCTTTATGGATTATCAAGCGTATTTTAAACTTCAGGTTTATCGTTGTCCCCTATTATTAGCCCAACAAGGAATAGGAAATCTTACTATATTTTTCAAAACGTCTCGTACTGTGTAGTTAAATCTCCATTCTGCTTCGATAACGGTTCTCACCCTAGCTCAGATTCTTCCACGAATTTAAAGATTTGATACCCTCCTATAAATTCATTAACTGTATGGGAAGGTCATGGGTTCTCTTAGTCTGTATTTTCAACAGTAATTCCAGATTTCTCCAGAAGTGATTTCATTCTGTTTGAGAATGGGTATTTCTCTTACAATAGGGTGTTCTGATTTTTCATTCCTGTTGGATATTTACAATAGTGATTTTTGTGGAAAGCAACCGTTCTGTAATATTTTCAAATTCTGAACCATTGGTTCCTGATTCTGAGATATATAATTTGGATCTAGTGATAAATCAAGTCAAATCCAGCTGACATTAATATTATTGGTTTTATTAAGGGAGGAGATTCTTTCTGGTTCGTAAGGAACCACTGTGAGAGTCATATTATGTGATGTATAACTACAACCCTTTTCCTATGGATTGTTGTGAGATCTCTTATTTATTGTATCGAGTAATTTTTTTAACAGGCTCATTTCCCTAAGTCTAAATACATTTTTCATACTTTGGGAAGGGACCGTAATAGTCATATGATGCCACTGTGTAAAGAGTAAGTAATTTATTATAAGTTCTCGGTTCTTGTTTCTGTTTTTTGAAACTTGTTTATTGCATTAGCATAAATAGAATATTGAAGTAGCAACTAGAGAGTAATAGAATGTCTTTGTTCGACATGCGTATATTGTGCAAACATTTTAGCACTATGATTGTTAAGTTCTTAAAGAGTTATTCTTGTTTATTTACTTTATGAAAAGTTTAGTTAAGAACTTGATTACCATAATATAATGATGGGACCCCTGTTTTCTTGCGAGGGTACCCATCAGGCAACCTTGGTCCACTCCTCCCCTTTAGGCATGTGGATTTTTTTCCTCATCAACACCCAAGGAACAACAAGCATATGTGCCCAAAACACAAGCTACGTAAAGTTCATATATTAAATATGTCATATTTTCATTTCGTAGATTCATCTTGGTCATTACTCTATCTTCACTATTTAAATTTTGTTGACTTCTATCTTAACACTAATTATAATTCTCGATTTTCTTGCAGGACTTTAAACATTGGTAGTCATCGGATCCAGGACAATGCCTTACTTGAAAAAGGTATTTGAGTTCTGATTCTAATATTAGTTGGAAGGATTCAAACTTGGTTTTCAAGTGGCATTGGATCCTTACCTAGGGTACTCTGTTGTAAAGACTTGGATCCAATGTCTCTGGCTATAAAAATCGTTTATCAATCTTATTGTAAATGAAATGCAAGGATTATCTATGACCCAACTGAAATTCTGTTATATATTGGGTAGTTTATGTAATAAGTCTTATATAACAGTTGGGACTCTATTTATAGTTTACTGTGGTAAAGATGAACTATAAAAAGTCTTTATACTTCAGGCATAGTCTTATAAATGGACATTTACTTGAAATTTATATGGCCCAAGTGTATATAAACTTCTTGTGTATGGGTATTACATGTTTATTTGATGCTAGAATTCTGTACAAGCAACAACATATACATATATATATATCTTTCTATTCTTGTATAAATTCTGAATTTCGCTTTGGTACTTGTAAAATCTAACATTTCCGTATATATATATATAGATATACATATATAAATATACATATATATATATATATATATATATATATATATATATATATATATATATATATAGTATATCTTGAAATCACTTCCAAAAGATACATTTAGTATTTTCACAGGCTAATGTTCCTCAAAATGAATACCTGTATGTATATATATATTCACATGCCTAGTAGAAGATATAAATAACATAGTAATAATTTTACTTTATTTAACTTAAAGGCATATCCTATGTACCTACAACAACTAGCACACACAGTAGTTTTCTTAGCTTTATTACATAAATAAAATCAAACTCAAAATGCTCATTCTATAGTTCATTTCCTTCTACTAGCCATTAACCAATAAACCAATTCAACAAGGAATAAGTAGATGTACATATCTGAACAAGGTGCTGGGACAAAAAATGGAACAACCAAGTTCCACCCAACCATAGAACATAACAACCAATCTACTTGCTCCATTCACACCTTAGCCTGACCATGAATCCATGAGGGTGAGCCCCGAAGATCCTTTATCAGATAAAAAATCCTCCTTGCCTTACACTCAGAATATATTACTCATAACATAAAGTGATATCCTTTCTCTAGCATACTAGGCAATGTCCTTTCTCCTCCCATATTCTCTATATGCATAAGCATCTTATGCCTAGGTCTTTCCCCCTTTGGGAATTTTCGCATATTTACAAATCCCTGATTTTCAGGGGCTACCAATGGCCAAATTCCTCATTTACCACTTGTAAATTTTAGCCCTGAGGTAGTTCAAGCTTGTTCCCCACTCATGGAGTCATGGTTAGTTGATTTCAACCTGGTTGTTCTAGTTGTCCCTCGACAATTAATATAAAAAATATTTTTCTCTTACAAGTGTCATAGTCAAAGAGTTGGTTGGGAAAATCAAATATTTGCCCAAGAGTCACAATAATTAATTACAATTAACCAAATTCCAAATTCAGAATTTCCATAAATGGAAATAATTTTCCATATTCGAATTTTCCAAAAATGAAAATAAATTTCTAAGTTCATACAAAGTTTAATAATATTTATTTTTGGGGGGATATTACATCCTTTCCCCCTTCAGTACTACGCTGTCCTGAGTGTCTGTTCCCTTCTCGGGACAGGGTTGGATAAGATTTCTACAAATCTTCCTGCAATTCCCAAGTGGCCTCCTTAGGACTAAAGTGCTTCTATTGCACTTTTACCTGGGCAACGACTCTATTTCATAGTAATGTTTCTCTCCCATCCAGAATGCACAAAGGTTTCACTTGGAACTTTCCTTCTGGTTCCACCTACACCATGTTCGAGTCGATCATGTGAGTAGGATCATGAACATATCTTTTTAACAAAGAAACATGAAATACATTATGAATTTTTAGATTTGTGGGAAGTGCAAGTTGGTATGCCACGGGTCCAATTCGAGCTAATATCTCGAAAGGGCCACAAAACCTAGGCACCAACTTGGAAAAATTTCCTAGTTTTAATGAACTTATTCTTTCTTTGACTTTTAAATACACATGGTCTCCAACTTGAAATTCCCGGTGTCTTCTTTTTAGGTCTGCGTAACTTTTTTGTCTGTCCTGTGCCTCTTTTAAATTTTGTTTTACTTTTCTTACCGTATTCTCCATTTCCTGGAGCATTTTTGGTCCCACCATGAGTCTGTCAACTCGGTTATCCCATCTAATCGGAGTTGTACACTTTCTGTCGTACATTACTTCTAAGTGTCTCATCTTAGTTGATGTCTGGTAACCATTATTGTATGCAAATTCTACCATGTGCAGGTAAACTTCCCACTTACTTGGTTTTGTCCTTACGTACATTCGTAGCATATCTTCCACAATTTTGTTCCTTGCCCATCCATTTTTGGATGGTATCTTGTGATGAAATTCAAGTTATTATTCAACCCTGCAAACAGTTCTTTCCAAAACGTAGATGTAAATTTCACGTCTCTATATGAAATCACCATTTTAGGAATACCATGCAGTCTAAAAATTTCCTTCATGAATATTTCAGTGATGTTAATAGCTTTATAAGTAGATTTTACAGGAACAAAATGTGTAGACTTGTTAAGCTTATCAATCACTACCATAATTGAATCATTTTGTTTTTGAGTTCTAGGTAAACCTGTGATAAAATCCAATGATATAGTCTCCCATTTCCATCCTGGTACAGGTAGAGGCTGCAACAGGTCGGCTGGGTGTTGGTGTTCATCCTTTACCTGTTGATAATCTAGGCACTTAGAGAAGTATTATGTTGTCTCGCCTTTCATATTAGGCCAACAAAATAACTTCCTTAATGGTGTTACCACTTTCTGGTATCCCGAATGACCAGAATATGGCTTCTTGTGTACTTTGTCCAAAAATGTTAACTTTAGTTCAATAAAATATGGTATGTACAACCTGTTTTTGAATCTTAGTAGACCATTTCTATCCAAACTCATATATGTTCTGTCTAATTTTTCTACATTATTTTGTAAATCTGCCACTGTTTTAATGCATTTCTCATCATTATTATTGACAGTCTTTATCCTTTGCTCAATGTCACTTTTTACCCTGCTAATGTTTATCTCAAACAACCCATGAGTTCTTCTAATTAAGGCATCTGCCACTTTAATTTCCTTACCCTTGATGTGTCTTACCTCGAAATTGAATTTTCTCAAGAAGGTTAGCCATGTTGCTTGCCTTGCATTAAGATCTGGTTAGCTAAACAATAATTTCACACCACTGTTATCAGTTAGCAACAAAAAATTTATGCCCATTATAAAGTGTCGCCACATTTTTAATGCATGGAAAAAAACTGTTAATTCCAATTCGTGAGTGACGTAGTTTTGTTCATGCTCTTTTAGTTTGTGGGACTCATAACAAATAACATGCCCTTGTTGAGTTAGGACACCTCCCAAACCTTCTTTGCTCGCATTCACGTAGACCGTGAAGTCTTTATCTGGGTCTGGTACCCTTAAAATGGGTGCAGTTGTTAACAACTCCTTTAACTTATTAAAACTATCCTGACATTTTTGTGACCAATTAAACTTGGTTCCCTTTTTCTGTAGTGATGTCATAGGGTATGCAATCTTAGAGAATCCTTCTATAAATATGTGGTAGTACCCGATGATTCCCATGAATGACCATTGAGCACTTTCAGATACCTTAATTGCTTCCTGATAACAACTAGGCTCTCCATCAATATAAACTTCTTCATGATCCTCCCTTTCTGAAGATGACTGAGTTTCCAACTAAATTTGTTGAACTTGCAATACCTGTTCTTGTCTCACTTCAACATCTACCAGTTCTGATTTTAAGAGTGGGGATTCATAAAATACTACATCTCTTCTTATGATGAGTTTGTGGGCAGTAGGATCCCACAATCTATACCCATTAACTCCATCACCATAACCAACAAAGACATATCTCTTTGATCTAGGATATAACTTAAAACACTAATATTTAGAAATAAGAGCATAAGCATCACAACCTAATATTCTCAGATTTGAAAAATCACATGAATGACCTGTCCATACCTCTTCAAGAATATTATAGTTTATTGTAGTTGAATGTGACCGATTTATCAGATAGCACTCTGTAAGAACATCTTCTTCCCACAATTCTTGTTGCAACTTGGAATTACTGAGCATGCTCCTTGCTCTCTCTAGAAGAGTCATTTTCATGCGTTCAACAACACCATTTTTCTGAGGAGTATAAACTGTGGTCTTATGTCTTTCAATCCCATATTTGTTGCAATAGTTCTCAAATTCCATAGATTTGAACCCACCTCCATTATCTGTTCTTAAACACTTGATTGACCTGTCAGTGTTGTTCTCAACCAAAGCTCTTAATTGCTAAAAATTATTAAATACATCATATTTTCTTTTAAGTAAATAGACCAAAACCTTTCTGGAGTAATCATCTATAAATGTCACAAACTATGACGATCCTCCAAAAGAAATTGAAGGGGATGGTCACAAAACATCTGAACATTGTTTTCCAAAAATACAATACTTGCAGAAATTCAAATTTAGAAACTTTAAACTAATGGGAAGTGACTTATGATCAACTAGTACCTTAAGCCTTTTCTCACTCATATGACCCAAACATTGATGCCATAAGCAAATAGAGTCACTTGCACCTTCAGATGGTACCACTGCTTGATTTATTTTAGTTCTTCCTTCAAGCTAATAAAGGTTCTTGATCCTCTTTTCCTTCATGACTACTAAGATGCCTTTTTAGTTCATCTTCTATGCTCTGCTCTTTTTTTTCCTACGCTCAACCAGTGTCGTTGTTCATATCCTCTTCTTCCTTTTATGCTCTGCACTGCCTCTGCATACTCTTCACTGCACCACTGATCTCCACTTTCGATTCTCCACTACATGTCATCCTACCTAAATACCTCACTATCCAAATGAAACTTTGTCTCTTCTCTATTCTGCATGTCATTCATACATAGAGTCATCTTCCTAACTATCATATGAACTCTTCATCTTCTTTGGTCGTTATTCAAGTTTCTTTGGCTTCTTTGGAAGTTAATGTGAGAATCTTTTTCTTCTATGTCAGTCGAAAATCTTCGTCTTCTCTAGCATTTACAGTCAGTCTGTTTTGGCTCCTTTGTCTCCTAAACCTCTTCCTTCTCGCGACCTTTGGTGGTGACCTAGGGCCAATCACTTCGGGACTTCACATTTTGGGTCATTTGCCGTGAGTCACCCCAACTCTCCCAACTCCCGATATTCCAAAATCTGAAGTGGAGCTTAGCGATGTGCTAGCTCCTCCCTCGATATGACCTTGGTCGATGAGCTCATGTGACCATGCGATTGCAAGTGCGTCCAAAGGTGGTTTATACCAAACTAATTTCCACCCCACAATTTACCTCAAGCCTCCAAGTGTCCTTTCTCCAAAACCATGGTTTCGATTGCAGCCCTCCCTCAATTCATTAATGTTCGCGCACCTTCAATCCCCACAATGCAACGGGACTTTCGATCTCACAATATTGACAGTGCTCCTGAACTAACGTTTCATATATGTCCTTCCTAAATCAATGACTGTGATGTACTTTGTGATCTGGGCTCTGGGAGTTTCAAGTCTCAATCCCTTCTTTCCTATGTCTGAAAGGATTCTAGAGTGGATTATCTGCAAACACCTTTCCTCCTTAATCTACGATCAAGATCTCCTCCGTGAGTCTGGCCTTTGGTACTTTCAATTCTCAAATTCACATTTTCTACCGTAGTCCATGATCTAGTGACGCACGGTCTTCTCAAATCAATGGTCATAATCCCTTTGGGTATTCGGGGTTCGAAAATATCAACTTTCCAACCTTACTTTTCTTTTCCCCGGAGCTGACAATCAACTAACGTGTGTCCCTTTTGGATCAACGTTCATGATCCTTTTGGGTATTCGGGGTTCATAAATATCAACTTTCCAACCTTTCAACCTTCCTTTGTTTTTCCCCATAATTGAAAATCCACTGACGCGTGTCCCTTTCGGATCAACGGTCACGATCATTTCACGTCTCCAGACTTCGGAATTCTCCAGTCTCAACTGGAAATCCTTAAGTGAGATTTCTCCAAAATCTCAGATCAACTGACACATACTTCCCTTGACAATCAATGGTCGAGATTTGTGTTCAAAGATTTTCACATTCTCCGCATCCATAAACTTATGAAGTTGTGGATCTCACGCCACCTGTCCTCCTCGAAGATGGACAGCCGCAAAACACTTTGGGACTTTGAAAATTTGGGAAAGTGTTGCTGGTAAAGCTCCCGAAGTAAAACCCTCAGAATGATTTCACTTGATGATGTGTCATGAGCCTAGTAGTTTCCACATGGCACTCAGATTTGTGACTTGCATGTACCTGAAATGTCGAATCAACTTGACACTTGTCATTGTCCGATTGTGCCATGTGTCCTTGCTGACATAGTCTCACTGACGGGGATCCTCATTCACTTCGGGACTTCGGCCTTTGGGACTTTGGGTATTTCAAATTTTCAAGTCACCAATTCTTCCAAAGTGAGAATCCCCAAACAATAACCTCCTCGCAACTTTTAGACCATAACTAAATGTTGCTCGTCGATCATGTTCTTAGATTGATGGCTCGATCTTTTTGCGATGCTTATTTTCTAGCTTATCAGGTCCTTCCACTTAAAAATGATCTGATGAATGTCATTTGCTCCAACTCTTCGACTCTCTGGACTTCGGGTTTTTCAAGTCTCAAACTAAAAAATCCTCAAAGTGATTTTCTCCAAAGTTGAGGATCGTGTGCCACCTGTTAGTCTTGACGATGGATGGTCCCTGCTTACTTCGGGACTTCAGGACTTTGACAAGTTGGCTCTCCTATGCTCATCCAAAGGCTTAACCTTCGTGCATTTATTTTTGTATCCAACGACCATTGATCCTCGGCGCTCAGATCCAACAGATCATATCTGTACTTCTCCTCTTCACTTCCTTTGGTAACTAGGCACTGAACTAATGGTCATTGGGTATTCGGGATTGGTGATCCAATGAACACTATCATTCTTCCTCTTGAGCTTTTTGATCTCTCTAACATAGAAGGTTTTCTAAGTTTTCAAAGTTCTCGACCTTTTCTCCTCCTACGAGTCTGTCTCTTGGATCTCGGTTGCACTTCTGGAAAGCACTATCTCTTATGATCTTTGATTTCTGCATATTTTTTTTTTTCATACTATTCACTCCTCCTCCTGATCTTACACTTCCTTATGTTTTACCTTCTATTCTTTTCATCAATAAAAAGCACACTCTTCCTGTAAACATACCAACAATATCCCCCTTTGGCATTGATGGCAACCTTGACAGGCTGCTTAGATCTCCAACTGTAGCATCCAGACCACAAATTTTCTCCCCCTTTGACATCAATGTCAAAGAAAACATGCTCCCACTAAGCGACTGCATTATTTTTCAGAGGTATCATATATTCAACCAACACATACTCCCCTTGACAAGATGGACTTTTTAACTTGGTAACAGGGTCACACCCAACTTATGGTAAGCAGTTTAGTGAAGATATCAACAATATGGTCTTTAGATGGAATATAATGCAAAGAAACAATAGTTTTGGTCACCTGTTCCCTCAAGAAGTGATACTTGATGAATATATGCTTTGTCTTGGAGTGAAATATAGGATTCTTTGACACACTAATTGCACTAGTATTATCATAGTGGATTGGGATTGGTCCATTATACTTTACCTCCAACTCTACAAGTGTATGAATCATCCATAATACTTGGGTACAACAAGTGGCAACTGCAATGTATTCATCTTCTGTAGTCAATAAGGAAATGGAACCTTGCTTCTTTCTCAACCATGCTACAAGAGAATCTCGTAAGAAGAATGCACCTCCACTTGTTCTTTTCCTTTAATCCACATAGTTATCCCAATCAGTATCTTAATAGAATAATAGTTGAAAATTATGATTCCTAGGATACAATAGGCCATATTTCATTTTTCCTTTCAATTATCTGAATATTATTTTGACAGCTAACAAACGACTATGTTTAGGTGCGGCCTGATACCATCCTACCATTCCAACATCATGCATTATGTCTGGATGGAATGTTGTGATGTACAATAGGTTTCCTATCATAGACCTATAGGAACTTTGATCAACATCAGGTGAGTCATCATCCTTTATTAACTTGCATCCAGTGACCATAGGTTTTCTCATAGGTGTAGAATCTTCCATTTGAAACCTTTTCAACATTTCTCTTAGATATTTCTCCTGAGATAGAAATAATCCTTCAAATGTATAAGTAATTTGCAAACCAAGAAAAAATGACAATTCCCCTATCATAGACATTTAAAATTTAGAGTGCATGGTTGAGGAAAACCATTGTACCGATGAAGCATTATTTCTTCTGAAGTTGATGTCATCTATATAGACCAACACAATGAGCAAATAATTACCCTCTGTTTTTATATATAGATTGTTGGCAATTGTTCGTCTCTTGAACCCTTTGTCTTGAAGACACTTATCTAGTATGTAATACCAAGCACGAGGAGCTTGTTTCAACCCATATAAATATTTATTCATCTTGCAGACAAAGTCAGGGTTATCTGACAGTTGGAAACCCTCTGGTTGTTCCATATAGACTTCTTCTTTTAGATATCCATTTAGAAAAGCTGACTTGACATCCATTTGATAGAATTTAAACTGTTTATGACAAGCATAGGCAAGAAACGTTCTAATAGATTCTAATATTTCTATAGGCGTAAATGTTTTATCAAAGTCCATTCCTTCTACTTGAGCATATCCTTTGCAGACCAATCTAGCCTTATTTCTTACAATATTTCCTTTCTCATTCATCTTATTTTTGTAGATCCATTTGGATCCTATTAAATTTTTATTTGTTGGCCTAGGAACGAGTTCCCAAGTGTCATTCTTTTGAATCTGGTCCAGTTCCTCATTCATTGATTTTAACCAATTTACATCTTCACTGGCTTCATTGAAGTTCTTATGTTCCACCATGGATATGAAGGCTATATGTGATTGCTCAATGTCTTTGATTATCCTCCTCTTGGTTTGTACACTTTTGTCTTTGTCACCGATTATTTGACTTTCAGGATGATTCTTTTAAGTAATTCTTGAGGACGGGTTTGATGTTGATTGTTGTCTTGATTCTTCTTATCTGGGTGTCTCTTCTCCACCTAATTCATCATCTTCTTGAGAATCTGGGATTTTTTATTCTTCATTTTCATTATTCTCATCATCTTTTTCATCTGACTTAGTGCTTATTTTATGTTGATCTTTTACATGAGCTTCTTCATCAATTCGAACATCAATATAGTCTACTAATTTATGCATTCTTTTGTTAAAGCATCTGTATCATTTACTATTTGTTGCAAATCCTAAGAATATACCTTCATCAGCTCTACTGTTAAATTTTACCAGATGATCATCATTATTTTTGATGTAGCATTTACTTCCAAATACTTTAAAGTTCTTGATGGATGCAGGTCAACCAAACCACAACTCATGTGGAGTTTTATCATTGTTTAGCGTAAGATGTGCTTTGTTCATAATATGAATAGTTGTGTGAATATACTCCACCCAGAAGGTTTGTGAAATGTCCCTTTCATTCATCATAGCCCTTGCCATCTGTTGAATAGATCTATTTGGCATTCTACAACTCCATTTTGTTGAGGGGTACCTAGAATAGTATATTCTCTTTTAATTCCATGTCTATCAAAAAATTCTTTGAAATCTTTGACATAAATTCTCCTCCTCTGTCTGAGCGAATTTCATTTAACTTTCTTAATGTCTGATTCTTGTCTAATGCCTTAAACGTTTTGAACTTCTCAAACATATCATATTTTTCTCTCAGAAAGGAAACCAATGTACGTCTGGAGAAGTCATCAATGACCAGCATAAAGTAACGTTCTCCTCCAGTTCCTTGTTTTTGCGATGGTCCACACAGATCCATATGAACAAGTTGAAACAGTTTCTCTGAAAATGTTAAAATCTTCGATTTGAATTGAGCATGAGTCAACTTCCCCATTTGGTAGGACTCGCATACTGAGTTATTAGGCTTAGATATTTTTTGAAGTTCTTTCATAGCACCTTCATTATTTAGTTTGACAATATGATCAAAATTCAGGTGTCCAAGCCTTTTGTGCCATAACCAACTTTCATCAATTTTGCTTAAATGAAATTTCTCCTTTTCTTCCTTCAGAACATATAGATTGTTTTCGGTTCTAACCCTTTTTGTAAGAAGCTCTCCTGGGTTTACTGTCTTTATTTTACAATTCTTGGCAATGAAAGTGACTTCACATCCTCTGTCACATATCTGACTGACACTAAGAATATTATTCTTTAAACCATCAAAAAATAATACATCTTGATCTTTGCTTCTTCCATTACTTAATATTACTATACCTTTACCTATGATCTTTCCAAGAGCATCATTTCCAAAGGTCACACTCCCTGATTTATTTTCCTTGAGTGATAGGAACTTACTTTTTTCACCTGTCATATGATTGGAGCATCCACTATCAATATATCATGAGTCTTTTTGTCTTTGAGTTGACAACACCAATCCAAACTTGTTATTTTCATTCTTCTTCCAAAACTTGACATTTTTAGCTCTATGATTTGAATCTGGCTTATAGTTTTTTAAGAGACAATCTGTAGATTTATGTCCATAATTATGGTAGATGTAACATTTAGGTTTATTGAATAAAGGATCATAACAATTGTTATGCTTAGTCTGCATCATTTTCCCATCCATCACATGATTTGCAGTCTGTGGTTGTTTGTAACTTAGTTGTCTCATTCTTTGTTGAGACAAGTATTTATTCCTTGGTTGTCTTGATTGCTCATGTCTAAATCTTAGAGAACAGTTTACAACTTTGTGGCCAAAGTTAGAGCAGTAAAAACAATATCCATAGAAAAAATCTTTGTATCTATAAAATGGTTGTCTTCTTTGAGAAGGTCGATATCTTCCATGCTGATGATTTTTTTGAGTAGAGAGTGTATTATTTTTTTGTTCTTCAGATTCAGTTCTAGTAGTTCTGGTAGCGGCTGATTCTCTTCCTTTTTTTCTGTAGGTTTTTTGTTGGCATTAGTTGTAGATTTGACAAACTTGATGAATTCTTTGTTTCTTAGATGACCACTACTCAATCGCTCTTCATAACCCAAACTAGTTTTCAACTTTGAATTCCTTTGTTGATTCATAATGGAGGCTAATCATTATGAGGCTTTAATACTTGTCAGATTCTGATGATATAAAGCCTAAAATTTTTCTAGATCTTTTCTGACAGTCACTACTTCAGCTTCCAATTTTTCACCTTTTGTTTTAGCTTCCTTCAATTGCTATTTGAGGATGTCTTCAATATTCTTAGCTTCTTCTAACTTAACCTTCAACATATTAATTTCTTCATATGGTTCCTTGCATGTTTTCTCATATCTGAGTAGTAACTATTTTTGTTTTGTTTTCTTTTCTTTGAGTCTATCAATCTCTTCCATGGCACTGAAAAGTTCTCCTTCAAGATCTACTTTTGCCTCACAATCAATGAACTCACTTCATGTATCTTCAATGTTTAGGTATTCTAAATCTATTAGCATGATATCATTTATTTTATCTTCAATATAAGAGTCATTGCTTTCATCATCTAAGGGATCATCATCATTGTTTACACAAAAGCTTTTCTTCTTAAAATTATTCTCTTTATAGACCTTTTTTTGTTTGTGATTCTCTTCATCGTCATATGTCTAATCGTTTCTTTTATGAGGACACTTAGATGTAAAATGGCCTATATTACCACAGTTGAAACATTTGAAGGGCATTTTACCTTTGTATTTGCCTGATCCTTTCTTCAGTCTTCTCACAAAATTTGCTTCAATCTCATCTATATCGGAGTTTGTGTTTTTCTCTACTTTAAAAGATGCCTCTCTTGTAGTGGATTTAACTTTGGTGATTCTCATTTCATAAGAAGTTAGGGTTCCAAGAATTTGATCTAGTGTCAACGTTTTGAGATCAACTATTACCTATATAGCATATACCTTTGACTTAAATCTATCAGGAAGAGATCTTAATATTTTCTAGATTAGAAATGAATTAGCTATCATTTCACCTAGGCCTTTCATAGTGTTGACAAGTTCTTCTATACATAAGAAGTAATTACTGATAGTTTCATCTTCATCCATATTTAACTGCTCAAACTTCAGTATGTGATTCTAAAGTTTTGCGTCTTTCACATTTTCATCACCTTCATAACTACTTATCATCTTGTCCCACATAACTTTTGTTGAATCACAGTGCATGACTTTAACAAACTCTGCTTCTACAAGCCCACTCAAAATAGCATTCATAACTTTAGTGTTGAAGCAAAATTCTAGCTTGCCATCCTTATTATTTAGTACAACTAACTTAACATAACCAGTATCTACCACATCCCAAACATCTGCACCTAAAGCCATTATGTAGGTTCTCATCCTAACTTTCCAGAAGGAAAAGTTTGTTTCATTGAACAGGGGGGCCTTATTGGTTGAAATTCCTTCATGAATTGTCATGTTTAAGCTTACTAATCTACCTATAAATAAAAGGAACCTTCTCTGATACTAATTGTTGGAAATATAACTGAGAGGGGGGGTGAATGAGTTATAATATAAGCGTCAAACTTTTTGTTCTTTTCTGAATATTTCTTAATTATTATTTAATGTGTTACGAATCACTTAACATGCATAGATAAACAATACATTCTTTTAGCTAAAACTCAAATATGAGGCTACAACCTCTGATAGAAAGCTACAAATTGCAGAGAGCACCAACTGGATGGAAGCACCAACTCCCAAGTTTCTCTAGCACCCACTAGAAGGAAGCACCAACTCCCATAATATCTTCTATCACCAACTAGAATTTAGAGGACTACAATCCTCCCTACAACCACCCTACACCCTGATTGAATCTTACAAAACTTTACTTACTTGTTGTGTCTCTGATATGGTATATTGCATCTCCTTGACTCCTATGCCTTCTTTAGCTTCTATACTCTGTTTTACTTCTGCATAGTTCATCTTCTATGCTCTGCTTTTTTTCTTCCTGCACTCAACTGCTGCCACTGTTCAACTTATCTTCTTACTTTTATTCTTTGCGTTGCCTCTGCATAATCTTCATTGTGCCATCGATCTCCATTTTCAATTCTCCACTACATCTCATCCTACTCACATGCCTCACTATCCAAAATACACTCTATCTCTTCTCTATTCAGCATTTCATTCATACGTCGAGTCATCTGCCTGATCATAATACAAACTCTTCATCTTATGTGGCCATTATTCCAGGTTATTTGGCTTCTGTGGTAGTTATCTTGAGAATCTTTTGCTTCTCTGTCAGTCATAATTCTTCATCTTCTTTGGCATTTACAGTCAGTCGGTTTTGTCTCCTTTGTCTCCTAAGCCTCCTCCTTCTCATGGCCTTTGGCGGTGACCTGGGACCAATTACTTTGACACTTTGTGTTTCGGGTCATCTGTCGTGAGTCACCCCGACTCTCCCAACTTTCGATCTCCAAAAATCTAAAGTGGAGCTTAGCGACGTGATAGATCCTCCCTCCATATGACCTTGGGTGAAGAGCACATGTGACCATGCGATTGCAGGTGCCTCCAAAGGTGGTTTAGACCAAACTTCTTTTTTCCCCACAATTTACCTCGAGCATCCAGGTCTCCTTTCTCCAAAACCATGGTTTCAATTGCGGCCCGCCCTCAATTCATTAACATTCGTGCACCTTCAATCCCTGCAATGAAATGGGACCATTGATCTCACGATCTTGACGGTGCTCCTGAATTTATAGTTCATATATGTCCTTCCCGAATCAATGACTATGATGTACTTCGTGATTCGGGCTCCGAGAGTTTCAAGTCTCAATCCCTACTTTGCTCCGTAGGAAAAACATTCGGAGTGGATGATCTGCAAACACATTTCCTCCTTAATCTATGTTCAGGATCTCCTCAACGATTTTGGCCTTTGGGACTTTCAATTCTCAAAATCTCATTTTCTCCTGGAGCATTTCTCCCAGAGTCCACAATCTAATGACACGTGGTCTTCTCGAATCAACGACCACAATCCCTTTGGGTGTTCGGAGTTCGGAAATCTCAACTTTCCAACCTTCCTTTTATTTTCCTCGGAGCTGACAATCCATTGAAGTATGTCCCTTTCAGATCAATGGTCATGATCCTTTCAGGTATTCAGGGTTCAAAAATCTCAACTTTCCAACCTTTCAACCTTCCTTTGCTTTTCCCCGTAGCTGACAATCCACTAATCTGTGTCCCTTTCAGATCAACGATCACGATCCTTTCACATATTTGGACTTCAGAATTCTGAAGTCTCATCTGGAAATACTTAAGTGAGATTTCTCCAAAATCTCAGATCAGCTAACACAAACTCCCCTTGATGATCAATAGTCGAGATTTGTCTTCGGTGATTTTCACGTTCTCACATCCACAAACTTCTGAAGTTGTGGATCTTGTGCCACCTATCCTCCTCGACGATGGATGACTGCAAACAACTTCAGGACTTTATAAATTTGGGCAAGTATTGGTGGTAAATCTTTCGAAGTAAAACTCTGGAGTGACGTCACTTGATGATGTGTCATGAGCCTAGTAGCTGCCACGCGTCACTCGGATTTGTGATTTGCATGTACCTAAAATGTCGAATAAAATTGACACTTGTCATTGTCTGATTGCACCACGTGTCCTTACTGACGTGGATCCTCATTCACTTCGGGACTTCGGCCTTCGGGACTTCGGGTATTTCAACTTTTCAAGTCGACAATTATTCCGAAGTGAGAATCCCCGAACAGTAACCTCCTCATAAATTTTAGACCCAAACTAAATGTTGTTTGTCGATCATGTTCTTAGATCGATGACTTGATATTTCT
>JZKD02S1734323.1:161012-188766 GCA_000966675.3 Picea glauca | reverse complement strand
ACTGAAATTTTCATGATGGTCCAAAATAGATTCTAACCCTTTACACACTATAATCATTTACCCCTATAACTCATGACATGAAAATCACACCCTAAAACATTCTAACCACTAACTACTATGAATCCAAAGCATTGTTATTGTAGCAAATTTGTCGCAACATCCGTCAAATGAAACATATTTATAGATTTTGTTAACGTGGCAAGAGAGACGTCAATGTGGCAAGACCGATGTTATCGGGCAATATGATTTTTTTTTTTTTTAATTTCCTCTATTTTGCGACAATATGGACAATTTTGTCCATAACGCCGCAAATAAAACATTGGAATTTTTATAATATGTACTAGTGAGAGAACAGTTTACAACTTTTTGTCCAAAGTTAGAGCAGTCAAAACAATATCCATAGAAAAAATATTTGTACCTCGAAAATGGTTGTCTTCTTTGAGCAGGTCGATTTCTTCCATGATGATGATTTTCTTGAGTAGAGAGTGTGTTATTTCTTTGTTCTTCAGATTCAGTTTTGGTAGTTCTGGTAGCAACTGATTCTCTTCATTTTTTTTTGCAGGCTTGTTGTTGTCAGTAGTTGTAGATTTGACAAACTTGATGGATTCTTTGTTGCTTGGTTGACCACTAATTGATCCCTCTTCATAACCCAAACCAATTTTCAACTTTGAATTCCTTTGCTGATTCAGAATAGAGGCTAATCCTTCTGAGGCTTTAATACTTGTCAGATTCTGATGATATAAGGCCTAAAATTTCGCTAGATCTTTTCTGACAGTCACTACTTTAGATTCTAATTTTTCACCTTTTGTTTCAGCTTCCTTCAATTTTTGTTTGAGGATGTCTTAAATCTTATTAGCTTCTTCTAACTTAACCTTCAACATATTAATTTCTTCAGATGGTTCCTTGCATGTTTTCTCATATTTGAGCAGTAACTGTTTTTCTTTTCTTTTCTTTTCTCCGAGTCTATCAATCTCTTCCATGGCATTGACAAGTTCTCCTTCAACATCTTCTTCCTCCTCATAGTCAATGAACTCACTTCTTGTATCTTCAATGTTTAGGTCTTCTAAATATATTAGCATGATATCATTTATTTTATCTTCAATACAAGAGTCATTGCTTTCATCATCTAAGGGATCATCATCATTGTTCACACAAAGGCTTTTCTTCTTAAAATTATTCTCTTTATAGACCTTTTTGTGTTTGTGCTTCTCTTCATCATCATATGTCTTATCCTTTCTTTTGTGAGGACACTTAGATGAAAAATGACCTTCTTACCATAGTTGAAACATTTGAAGGGCAGTTTACCTTTGTATTTTTCTAATCCTTTATTCTTCTTCTCACAAAATTGCTTCAATCTCATCTATATCGTAGTCTGTGTTTTTCTCTACTTTAAAGGATGACTCTCTTGTAGTGTATTTACCTTTGGTGATTCTCATTTCATAAGAAATTAGGGTTCCAAGAAGTTGATCTAGTGTCAAGATTTTGAGATCAACTATTTCCTCTATAGCAAAGAGCTTTGAGTTAAATCTATTAGGAAGGGATCTTAATATTTTCTGGATTAGAAAAGAATCAGCTAGCGTTTCACCTAGACCTTTCATAGTGTTGACAAGTTCTTCTATACGTAAGAAGTACTTACTGATAGTTTCATCTTCATCCATATTTAACTGCTCAAACTTCAGTCTGTGAGTCTGAGGTTTTGTTTCTTTCACCTTTTCATCACCTTCAAAACTACTTATCAGCTTGTCCCACATAACTTTTGTTGAATCAAAGTGAATGACTTTGAAAAAATCTACTTCTGCAAGCCCACTCAAAATAACATTCATAACTTTAGAGTTGAAGCTGAATTCTAGCTTGTCATCCTTATTATCTATTACAACTGGGTTAACATAACCAGTCTTTGCCCCTTCCCAAACATCTGCACCTAAAGCCATTATGTAGGTCCTCATCCTAACTTTCCAGAAGGCAAAGTTTGTTCCATTGAATAGGGGTGCCTTATTGGTTGAAGTTCCTTCATGACTTGTCATGTTTAAGCTTATTGATCTACCTTTAAATAAAATTAATCTTGTCTGATACCAATTGTTGGAAATATAACTGAGAGGGGGGGTGAATGAGTTATAATATAAGATTGAAACTTTTGGTTCTTTTCTGAATCTTTCTTAATTATTATTTAATGTGTTGTTGATCACTTAACATGAATAAATAAACAATATTTGATCCATCACATAGAATACACAGAGACACACATTTATCATGAGGAAACACATAAGGGGAGAAAAATATCTTCTTCTTAGGATGTCAATCAAGCTCCAACTTTCATGTACATCACAGTCTTTGAGCTCCAAATCAAATATGAGGCTACAAACTATAATAGCAAGCTACAACTTGCATAGAGCACCAACTCTCAAATTTCTCTAGCACCAACTCCCAGGTTTCTCTAAAACCCACTAGAAGTAAGCACCAACTCCCAGAATATCTTCTATCACCAACTATAATTTAGAGGGTTGCAATCCTCCCTAGCACCACCCTACCACCCTGATTGAATCTTACAAAACTCTACTTACTTGTTCTTTCTCTGATATGGTCTATTATAGCTCCTTGACTCCTCTGCCTTCTTCAACTTCTATACTCTGTTATGCTTCTGCATAGTTCAGTTTCTATGCTCTGCTCTTTTTCTTCCTGTGCTCAACCAATGCCATTGTTCAACTTATCTTCTTCCTTTTATGCTATGTGTTTCCTATGCATACTCTTCACTG
This sequence comes from Picea glauca, assembly GCA_000966675.3. Taxonomy (NCBI): domain Eukaryota; kingdom Viridiplantae; phylum Streptophyta; class Pinopsida; order Pinales; family Pinaceae; genus Picea; species Picea glauca. The sequence continues at coordinate 186,013 of JZKD02S1734323.1, read as the reverse complement.
TGCCACCGATCTCCACTTTCGATTCTCCACTACATCTCATCCTACCCACATGCTTCACTATCCAAAAGACACTCTTTCTCTTCTCTATTTTGCATGTCATTCATACGTCGATTCATCTACCTAATCATATGAACTCTTCATCTTATCTAGTTGTTATTCAAGGTTCTTTGGATTCTCTAACAATTATCCTAAGAATATTTTGCTTCTTTGTCATTCAAAATTCTTTGTCTTCTCTGGAAGTTGCAGTCAGTCGGTTTTGGCTCCTTTGGCTCATAAGCCTCTTCCTTCTCATGACCTTCGGCGGTGACCTGGGGTCAATTACTTCGAGACTTTGCGTTTCGGGTCATCTTTCGTGAGTCTCCCAAAATATCCCAACTCTCGATCTCCCGAAATCTGAAGTGGAGCTTAGCGACGTGCTATGTCCTCCCTCGATATGACCTTGGGCAATGAGCTCATGTGACCATGCGATTGTGGGTGCGTCCAAAGGTGGCTTAGACCAAACTTCTTTTCTCCCCACAATTTACCTCGGTCCTCGAGGTGTCCTTTCTCTAAAACCATGGTTTTGATTGTGGATCGCCCTCAACTCATTCACGTTCACGCACCTTCAATCCTCGCATGCAATGGGATCATTGATCTTACGATCTTCCCGGTGCTCATGAACTGATGGTTCAGATCTATCCTTCCTAAATCAATGACTGTGATGTACGTCATGATCTGGGCTTTGGGAGTTTCAAGTCTCAATCCTTGCTTTCCTCTGCATGACAAAATTTCAGAGTGGATGATCTGCAGATACCTGTCCTCCTTAATCTACTATCAGGATCTCCTCCGCAAGTCTAGTCTTCGGGACTTTCAATTCTCAAACTCTCATTTTCTCCTGGAGAATTTCTCTCGAAGTCCATGATCTAACGACGTGTGGTCTTATTGAATCAACAGTCACAATTCCTTCAGGTATTCGGGGTTCGGAAATATCAACTTTCCAACCTTTCAACCTTCCTTTGCTTTTCCCAGGATCTGACAATCCACTGATGCATGCCCCTTTCAGATCAATGGTCACAATCCTTTCGGGTATTCAGGGTTCAGAAATCTCAACTTTCCAAACTTTCAAACTTCCTTTTCTTTTCCCCAGAGCTCACAATTCACTGACGCATGTCCCTTTCGGATCAATGTTCACGATCATTTTGCATCTCCAGACTTTAAAATTCTCAAGTCTCAACTGGAAATACTTAAGTGAGATTTCTCTGAAATCTGAGATCACCTGACACATATTCCCCTTGATGATCAATGGTCGAGATTTGTCTTCAGCAATTTTCACGTTATCCCCATCCACAAACTTCTAAAGTTGTGGATCTCACGCCACCTGTCCTCCTCGATGATGGACGACCCCAAACCACTTCGGGACTTTGGAACTTTGGGAAAGTGCTGGTGGTAAATATCCTGAACTAAAACTCAAGGAGTGGAGTCACTTGATGACGTGTCATGAGCCTAGTAGCTGCCACGTGTCACTCATTTTTGTGATTTTCACGTACCTAAAATGTCGAATCAACTTGACACTTATCATTGTCTGATTGCACCACATGTCCTTGCTAACATAGTCTTGCTGACGTGGATCCTCATTCACTTCGGGACTTCGGCCTTCAGGACTTCGTGTATTTTGAATTTTCAAGTCGCCAATTCTTCCGAAGTGAGAATCCCTGAACAATAACCTCCTCACAACTTTTAGACCCAAAATAAATGTTGTTCGTCGATCATGTTCTTAGACTGACGGCTCGATCTTTCTATGATGCTGCTTTTCTAGCATATCCTGTCCTTCCACTTCAAAATGATCTGATGGTTATCGTCTGCTCTGACTCTTCAGCTCTCTGGACTTCGGGTTTTTCAAGTCTCAAACTGAAAAATCATCGAAGTGATTTGCTCTGGAGTTGAGCATCGTGTACCACCTGTCAGTATTGATGATGGACAATGCCTACTTACTTCGGGACTTCGTCACTTTGACAAATCCGCTCTCCTACACTCATCCAAAGGCTTAACCTTCGTGAATTTATTTTTGGATCCAATGATTGTTGAGCCTCAATGCTCAGATCCAATAGATCATATCTGTATTTCTCCTTTGTGCTTCCTTTGGTCACTGGGCACTGAACTAATATTCATCGGGTATTCAAGATTTGTGATCCAATAGCCAGTGTCATTCTTCCTCCTAATCTTTCTGATCTCTCTAAATTAGAAAGTTTTCTAAGTGTTCAAAGGTGTCGACCTTTGCTCCTCCCGCGAGTTCATCTCTTGGACCTCGAATGCACTTCTGGAAAGCACAAAGCGTTATCTCTTATGAGCTTTGATTTCTGCATATTGTTCGCTCCTCCTCCTGAGCTTATGCTTCCTTCTGCTCTGCCTTCTGTTCTTTCCATGAATGAAAATCACACTCTTCCTACAAACATGCCAACAATTATGTCGTTTCCAACAATCCTTCTTGAGATGTCTATCTTTGCCACAGAACCAACATTTATGCTTACTCTTCTTTCCTTTTTACTTAGACCTTGATGTACCCCTCTAATTTTTCCCTCTTTCTATAGATCGACCTATGACCACCATTGCTTTTATTGTTGAGGTTTATTTACTAGATCTTCTCCTCGTCTCCTTAGACAACAAAGATCCCACAACAATGTCATAATCAATGGCATCTGTTGAGATAAAACACATAGATTTGACTAGATGATCCCAAGACTCTGGCAATGAACACAATAGTGTAATTTTCTTGTCCTCATCCTCGTACTTTATGTCCATACTAGATAATTGACAAATCAAAGTATTGAAAACATTCAAGTGATCAACATTTTCTGTACCTTCTTTCATCCGCAAGATGTACAACTGCCTCTTCAAGAATAGTGTGTTCATCGAGGACTTTGTCATATACAAACTCTCCAATATGTTTCACAAACATGTTTTTGTCTCCTCTCCAATGATTTTAAACAACACTTCATCTACCAGACACTAGAAAATGGTACTGAGGGCTCTTACATCTAGATTTTCCCAATCCTCATTTGTCATGCTTTCCAGTTTCTTTGACTTTCCTGCCAAAGCCTTCTATAATCCTTGTTGCAAAAGCAGATCCTACATCTTGATCTTCCATAGCTAAAATATATTCTTGTCGCTAAATTTCTCAACTTCGAATTTCAAACTTTGAACCTTAGCCATTTTTTCTCAAAAAAACCTCTGCGAAATCACAGTCAAGCCCCTTATCAATCTTCTGCTCAAACAGGGAAAAAATCCATTTTCCCAAAAATTTTCCTTTTCTTGTTTTAAGAGGATGGCACTCCTCTACTATTGTCTTGGGTACATTGACACACCTTTAAGTCTTCTTGGGGAGTGTTGAATTTGGAAACCGATGCACCTTTAAGGCTGGTTGGAGAGTGTTGACTTTGGAAACTGACGCATTGTTAATGTGGAATGGGGACCGCTACCCCACTCGACTCGCTAGTGCTTGAACTGGGCATGCCAAAACATGAGATTTCCCTATTTCTTAAGTGTTGGAGTGATGACACACCTCGAAAACTGCCTAGGGAGCATTGATATTCTAAAGAACACTTGGTCATGCTCTCTGGTCACAAAAAAATATATGGGCTTCTCAGTACTCAAGTTTGCTTGTCCTTACTTGCCAAAAACACATACAAAGGTTTTTGCCTTCACAGGAAACTTGCACACAAATCGCATTAGCTCACCTGTTGTGCCTGCTCTACCTACTCTAATACCACTTATTAGGCAGCATAAGCAAAAATAAAACACTTTAACAGAGCATAAACAAGTTAAACAAGCATAAACTGAGAACAATAATCACACAATTGACACAATGATTTATGTGGAAAGCCAATATGCGTAAAAACTACACGCAATGCTAATTGATATTCTTATTATTCAAGGGAGAATTACCATAGACAATCACATGCATACAACCATCCTTTCCTCCCATACACACAACTCTTCAGTATTTCGTCTTGCTCACACACACTACACACTGCACGCACTTTACCTCTATGGGTATGCTAGTATATATAACATCTCTCAAACAATTAGACAAACTAAGTATAAGAAGATGTTGATATGCATGTGCATGTGGCCGCATGGGAAATTGGTTAGCATGTTTCGAACACTTATTAGGCCATAATTTTTTTTACGGGGATTGTTCAATTTTTTTATTTTTTATTTTTATTTTTATTTATTTATTTATTTAATTTTTTTTTTTTTATGATTGGCGGAATTAGCAACTGGGCCGGTCTCGTACTCGCATGACACAGGGTCGATTCCGACCGCTACCACTATAACCTCCAGGTGCCATATGTATGCCCCTTCCGCAGGCACGAGTAAGTCGGGGGGATTTGAACTTGGAACCTCATCGAACATAACACTTCATATCATGGCACTTGCCAATTGAACTGCCCCCCGGGGGCTGGGATTGTTCAATTTTACTCCAAATCCAATAAAAAATTGTTAAATCTACATATTTCAATTTTAGTAGAAATCCAATAAAAAAATATTAAATCTACATATTTAAATGATTATTTCCTATAATCCTAATAGATCTCTTATCAATACTTTACTAAATAATAAAAAATAAATATAATTCTATATTCACAATTTTATAATATTAATAATTAAATTATAAAATAAAATTTACATTATCATTTATTAAAAATAATTTTAACAACGATATTTTATCATACTTGAATATTTTGTCATCCTCCATCTGATCTACATTCAAAAGACATGACATTGAGGCAATGGGACCTTGCCAATGTATTGTACTTGTCGTTTATTATGTAATTAAAGTTTGTATCCACAAATTCTTAATTTTTTTATATATTATATATTTTAAATAATATTTTAACCATACTATTATGTAATTAATTTGCATATATAAATTATAAATTTTTTATAATTATATTTTTTAAAATAATATTTTAATCAAACTTTTATTAATAATTTAAGCATCAATTTCATAATTGTTTCATTAAAATGAAATTTAGCAGTTTTATAAGAATTTTATGATTTTTATAAAGAAAAGTAATTGAGCTAGGAATAATCAAATTTGTTAGATTTAGAAAACATGTTAAGACTTAGGTCACAGATCAATAGAGATGGTTATGTTTGAATTTATAGTAAATTAAAAATAAAATTAAAATAAAATTATATATATATATATATATATATATATATATATATATATATATATATATATATATAATTTTCCTATATTATATTAAATATGGATTTTTCTTATTTTTATAATAATATTTTAAAATTGATTATTAAAAACAATAATTTATTATTTTAATAATAGATTTTAAATAAAATAATTAATTTTTAATATAAAAAATTATTTGATATTGAATATAGATTTTTTTTATTTTTACAATAAAATTTTAAAATTGATTATAAATAAAAATAATTTATTATTTTAATAATAAAATTTTCAAAATAAATTCTAAATAAATATAATTATTTTTTATTATATAAATTTATTTGATTAAATAATTTTTTTATATAATATTGAAAATGATTTTGTTTTAGTGGACTTTAATCGTCATCATCATCATCTTATTTATACAATAAAATTTTAAATTATTAATAAAAATAGTTTATTATTTCAATAACTAAAGTTCAAAGTAAATTCTAAACAAAAAATAATTATTTTTTAATATATAAATTTATTTGATTAAATAAAATTATAGAAAATCCCATTGATTTCGAGTTCAAATCCCCTCTTCACTATAAAAGAGAAATGGATTCTCTCCATTTTAGTTTCTATCATAATGAATATTTCTTCTTGAAAATTCTCACCTCTTAGTTAAACGATACATTTAAAAACACATAAATAAACAAGTGTTGCGTGGCACCGTAGCCCCTGTCGGCTTGAATTGGGAATAAATGCAGAGGGATAGGAAAAAGTAGCGGAGGCAGATGGAAACTGTAGCGGAGATATGGCAAGCAGCATGAAGCACATGTGGTATTCATGCAGTAAATGACACATGGTGTCTAGAGCACCATTTATTGTTTGAAAGTATATAATATATTTTGCGATGTTGAAAAATTGTTTATATTTTGTCTCTATATGTGGCATGACAAAATAAATTTATATTCAAATTAAGAAAATGCAATTTCTGCATAGTGGAAGATAAAAATTTATGACGACATAGATATAAAAGGAGATAAAAATCAACTTAATTTGAAGTATATCAAAAATGTTACATATACCTGGAAATTTAAATGCATTTGTCATATGGACTGGGATTGGGGCTCGCGTGGACCATAAGCATAGTGGAAGATAAAAATTTATGAGGACATAAATATTTTTTATTTGAAATATATCAAAAAATAATAGTTTGTTACAAATTCCTTGTACTTTAAATGTGTTTTTCATATAGACTAGGATTGGGGCTCCCACAGACCATAAGAGAAATATGTAAAAGAAATAGGATTGTGGAAAGAAGAAGTGGTCGATGGTAGAGTGTAATACCTGAAAAGAATAAATTGAAATGTATCAGTCTTTGGACAGACATTTCTATTAAAAAGTGGAATAACTAGGTTGATAAACAAAGCACAATGTGATCAGTATAGACTTACAATGATGGTACATATGAGCCCTTTTGCTATTTGCTTGTTGATGCATTTTCATTGATGTCATCGACGGCTACTGGAATCATGCTAAGTGTCTGTTGCCTTTCATCAACGATCTTCTTCAATTCGCTTTCGAGCCATTCTTCAATGTAGCTTCTCATTGCGACGATGTTAATCTCAATCCGGATTTTTATGTTGAAAAGTTCATTTTCCAATTCCTTGAAGTCGATAGAAAGATTTCGCATAGTCTGATCAATTTCCTTATTATGTACCGAGTAGTTGACTAGCCAGTTGTCGACGTCATCTTGACCATATTCATGGATGTTGTAAAACTTCTTCAAAGGCAATGCCTTAAAAATATCAACCTATTTAATGAAGGCTTGCTTAGTTAAGGGAAAGGAGTTGATGATTAAGTTGGGGTATTGGAAGTCGTTGGTCCTTTCGGCTAAGTTTATTCTGGCCAGCTTTGTGAATAATTTTTATTTTTTTGATATGGCTTGTTCACATGATTAGACAATGAGATGCATGTTCTTCACTTTTTCTTTCTAGCATGCATTTAATTGACCTATCCGGTTTTTGGATGGGAGATCTTGTTCTCTTCTTTTTGTTTCTATCATGTTGTTGACAATGGTGCCAAAAGGAAGGACCATGTTTAAATAGAAATTCTCTTCATCTTTAAACTCCACCTGCAAATGTTCTAGCAACCTATGTGCTCTTGTTCCAAGGGAAGCCATGGTTTGAGATGTGTCCCACGCCTCAGCAATTAGTTCCATTCTTTTCTTGATATTATTATCCATATATCCTCCTCAATATGCGAGGAGACTAGAGGATCCTTTTAACTTGGTTGCAGGAGTCTTTGGCATGGCTATTTCCAAAGGATTGGGAAGCAATGGCATAGGAATCAAAGCTTATTCCAATTCCTTGACTCGGTCCTTTAGTCTTGCATTCTCAGCTTCAATGCCTCCAATGGAATCATCAAGAGAATCTTTGGTCACTATGTGAAGTCGATATATTTGGGATGTCCACATATTGGCAAGGTTAACCTCTGAACGAGATTTTCCTTTCTTGTTTTTTACATCTTTTTTTTCAATAATTATTTTTTTGGACTGGCTGTCAAAAACAATGCTCTGGAACATGAAGGATTCATCTTCGTCGAAATGTTCGGTATCAGATATGTCCATTAGAAGACTATGATGGTTCGTGTCTATGGGTTGATCAAGGTAGTAGAATACACTATCCAGATCAGGTTAGAGTTCCATGTTCTCACTCTGAATTCCAGGCTCTTCCACCTGTCCCACATTTTTTTTTCTCTTCTTGTCCATTGGAAGCTTGTGAGAAGTATCAATTTTAGGGTGAGGAGGGTTGTTATCTCCTTCGTTTGAAGAACTCTATGTTTTTTTGTTGCAGTGGTGGGAAGTTGGAGCAATGCTCCGGGATGTTGTACTTTTGGGCATGCTAATCATCGATTGAAAACTCTTCTCACCGGGGCCTTTTCCCTGTTGCATGTTCAATTCAGTGGTGCTTTGTAGTGTGTCTAGGTCGTCGATATCAGAGGCATGATCATTGTCGCCAATGTCTCTATTTTCGGTCGAGTGATTTTTGAAAAAATATTTCCCAAGCCAAGTGTTTGTAAATGTTATAAAAAACATTTTTCACGGTCGAACCCTGCTAGGCTTTCAACATATCTTAGGTTTAGGTTTCTAAAATGGGCTGCAAATTCTTCAAATTTTTTGACGTTCCTCAACACGAAGTCCCCGACTTTCCAAGTAGAGGAATGAACCATTTTTTCTTCTTCTCCTGGAATAGATGCAACCAGTAGTTGTATTTCCTTGCACTTTTGTGACAAACATCATGTCTGTAATGTGACATGGAAGGAGAGAAATTTTTTCCTTGGATCCAGAAATCCTTATCACAGTGTCATTATCCATATATTCAATTGCCCCTTTCCTGTCCAAAAAAATGGTTTCCTGGTCAGATATCCGAGGAGCATATTCTCCCAACAAAACTTTGAAAACAGACACAAAGCCATTAAAAACCTCATAAAAATAGTGGGAGGCCTTGTGCTTCCATAAGGCTTGGTACCAGAACATTACTAGGTTGAATTTGCAGTTGACCTTCTTGGACAGAGATAGTTCTTGAAACTGAGAGCAATGTGTTATAGCAAAAACTAAGTAGGATGACATAAAAAATCTCTTATCCTTTTTGAAGCTTGACAATTGGGAACATATTTCATGGGAAATTAGCTTTCCCCAATAAAAAGTGGCTTGTTCCTTGACTGTGAAATAAAAAATATTAAGAGCCATCCAGGAAATAGTTGTTGTGGAGTCATGTTCTGTTATTCTTGTAAACAACCAGGCAATTTACCGGTATGGATTTCTAAATGAACTAACCTGGAAACTTGTGATATCTTCAGGAACTACCATTGGGTCTTCCAAGAACATGGGAAAGAGGTCCAACCCGTTATTAAGATTTCTTAGGAAATGCTTGGAATCTTCTGCTTTGAATGTCAATGTTGGTTCCGACAATCTTAACATCTGGTAGAAGACCTGAGGCGAAAAAGAAACAAAAGAGTCGTCCTGTAGTGGAATAATTATTTGGGATAGAATAAATTTATCGTCGCATGAAGAGACCAGCTCCTTACAGTCAAAAACTTCAGGGACAAAACCTGCACAAGCAATCCCATAGGTCCAAATTACTTCATTCTGGGTGGCAGGAGATGAGTAATAAGAATATTCGCTGGACCATTAGAAGTCTTGGTCCTCGCTCCCAAAGTTGTTCACTGTATCTCCACAAAACTATTGTCGAGCTGATTCCATAGGTTTATGAGAACGTTCATTTTATACAAATGATGTTTGAAATGAACAGTTGGAGGCAATAATATTAGTCTCTGCAAATGTTGGTTCAATGCTAATCAATAGGAAAGATCTTCGAGCCTTTTGTTGATTAATGACAATCTCTATGGGTGTTGTATGGTGAACTGTTAGCAGCAAAGATTATTTATTTCATATTTAGACGTACGAAGGTGGTGGGTACAATGAAGACTAATTTAGGGTTGGAGGTTTCATGAATGTGCCAACCCGACGAGGTGCCAACGACATTTCATGATTTTTAAATTAACACTCAGAAGGGATAATATAACGCTTCAAAAATATTGGTTTAATGCGTATTAATAGGAGATCTCCTCGATCCTTTCACCCATCAATGGAAATCTATACAGTTCCTGCACGATGAGATGTTAGAATTAAATGTCACTAATTTCATATTTAGAAACAATATATATATATATATATATATATATATATATATATATATATAAACATTTTTTTATTATAAACAAGTGTGAAGGTCACGGAGATGGGGAATAACAAGGAATGAATGGCAAGGTCTGAAAAATGGTTGGACGAGATTCAAAATAGGGTTACAGGGATACTCAGGAGAAGTGATTGTCCGATGGTCAAATTTTATGTATCATAATTTTTTACTACAATGCGTGTAAAACTGAAGAGAGTATGATGGCGTAGTTTAGCGGTCGCTTTGTATATTTGAGGAATTCTGGGAAAGTGGCTAAGTATGGAATAGGGAAACGGTGGGTCAAACTTGTTTTCAGAATCGAGGATTGAATATTTCATGGATAGACCAACCGAACAACACACAAATTACATTCCATGATGTTTGGAATAAACACTCGGAAGGGATAATACAATCATGTAGAAATTTTGGTTTTATGCATATTGGTTTAGCATTAACGCTTGCTAAGTGCATACTTAGAAATAACAACGTATATATAATTTCCAATTGGTAATTTCAAAGGGTGTGGGCATAAGAAACAGTTATTAGGAATTGGATATTTCTTGAACTCGTCAACCCGACGATCCACGAAAGAAATTTGAATAAATGGCCAAGTATGGAAAGCGGGCAGACGGGGTTCAAAATGGGGTGAAAATAGTTCCATAGGAAATGTTCATACCCGATGGTCAAATTGTATGTGTCAAAATTTTTCAGTGAAAAATGTATACCACCGAAGAGGGCATGATAGGTACACTGTTATACGGAAGACAATGTGATGTGAGCCCGATTATAAATTTTCATATTGCGGAAGTCAAGGTATTGTTTGCAGGTCACAGAACAATAGAAGTGCAATCTAGAGCCCACCTACCCATGAATCTGCGATCGGAGAAGTGACTGGACATGGAATGGGGAAGCGAGCAGTCAGAGTTGCGATATAAAAGAACAAGTGAAAATGTGAATCCATAAGTCTTCCAACCCACACAACTAGACATTTTCAGAAAAATGACTAAGTGACGAGAAATATAAATTACATGGAAAAGAGAAATGGGAACTTTGTTAAGTATAGAAGACGGATGTTGATCTTTTCTGCATGTTTCTGGAGAAGTTGCATACTGATTGCATATACTTGGAAAGAATTTTTAAGGTGGCGAGCATAGAAAAAAATGACAAGTAAATGGAAATTTTTTGAACAGGCCAACCCGATGATGCGTGGAAGAGATTGCAAGAAATGGTCATGGAAAGTGGACGGGCGGGCTTCAAAATAGGCTGACAAGGGTTCCCAAGGAGACATGGGGCCCCGACGGTCAAATTGAATTGATCAAAACTTTTGACTGCATACTGTATAAGACAGAAAAGGGGCTAATGCAGGCATCCATCAGGCAATTTGTATATTGCAGAATCCAGGGGGTTGTTTGCAGGTCAAGGAACACTTGAAATTAAATTCACCTATTCAGGAATCCGCAATTGTAGGCCTCAGAACTTTCATGTGCAAACTTTGTACCATAGAACATGGTACGATGTGGGAGTGCGTAAGTAAATTTGTATATCGTGGAGGTCCTGATGTTGTTTGTAGGCAACATAAAAATATATGTGCAATATAGAGGCCACCTACCCAGGAATCCGTGATTTGAGAAGTTCCTACACATCGGATGGCTGGTGCTTGCTCCAAGTCATGATATAAAAGCATGAGCTCAAATGTGAACCCCTTAGTTGGCCAACACGTGCATTGAGACATTTTCGTAAAAAGGACTAAGTAACAAGAAAGAGAGTAGAGGGAAAAAAGAAATGCGGATTTGGTCAAGTATAGAGGAGGGAAAAGAAGGTCCAATATATTCAAATCTATAATAGATATTGCATTTCCTGGCAAGATATTTTTTGTATGTTGCTGGAGAAGTTGTATACATATTGCATACACTTGGAAAGAAATCTGAAGGTAGCAGGCACAGAAAAGAGCAACTAAAAATTTGAAACTTCCTGAACCCACAAACTCGACGATCTGTGAAAGAGATGTCAAGAAATGGTCAAGTATTGAAAGCATTTAGATGAGACTCAAAATAGGGTGTCGGGTTCCCGAATAGACGTAAGGCCCCGACTATCAAATTGTATATATCAGAACATTTGAGTGCAAATTTTGTAACACGGAAGAGCCGATGATGTGAGAGTCCAGAAGGAAATCTAGATATCACAGAAGTTGGAGTGTTGTTTGCAGGTCACAAAACAATTGAAAGTGCAATTTAGAAAAAGTGGAAGCGCTAATTCGAAACACGTGAATTCGCCAATCCACACAACAAGACATTTTTGAAAAAAATGACTAAATAACCAGAAATAGAAACTACAGAGGATAAAAGAGTGGGAAAATAGAAAGGCGGAGGGAAATTTTCATAAGTGGGAACTGATTTCAAATAAGCCTCATTGTTGCAAAACCATTATTTTCTAGTAATTACCAATACATGATTTCTTGAAGATAAGATACATTCTTCCACGATTGTAACATATTAACTTAAGTATTAAACTTCTTGCATTATGGGTTGTTATCATTAAAGCTTAATAATTGCATCTCTAGAAACAAGAATGACGATCTTGCTGCAGCATTGTGATTTGGTATTGCTATGTTCTATCTGCATCACAAATATAATTGAACATTGGTTTGAAAACTCTCTGAAATTCATTTTTTTCTTTCCATAAAAGCATGATGGATTGACATAGTGCATTGCCATATAATTGTTAAATTCTCCATTTTAGAACAAATTATGTAAGAGATTAAAATATCAAAGAACTACGAGACTATCGAACCATGCCAGTGACAAGAGGTGTTAAATCTAGGAAAGAAGCAACAAACAAGACTCCCAAGGGAATTTTTTTAATAGTAAATCCATTATAACAAAACAATATTGAGCACTGTATATCTATGCTTAGAAATTTGACAGAGTTATTTGGGCCAAAACACTGAACATATTTGCCATAGACATAGGCATAGGATCTACAACATGCAGGAGCCATTGAGATTCTATACAACATGCATAGAAAATTGATTACCATGCTTTTTTTCCCAAGAAATCCTTGCAGCCTTCTCCTCGGTGGATCAATGTCCGGTGCCCCAATCTCAATATTTTGCAGAAGACCTGAGCCGAAAAAGAAAGAGGAAAGTGGGTCCGTAGTGGAGTAAATCCATGGCTTGAAGAAGATGAACAAAATCCATGTGGTAAAATTCATAGTTCTCACAAGATTCCCATGAGGAAGAAGAAAAAAAATGTTGCAGGGAAAATAGAATATCCCGAAACTGAAAGTTAGGACATGCCAAGAAACTATCTCCTCACATTTGAAAACTTCAGGGACAAAGGTTTCACATGCAATTCCAGAGGCCCAAATTTGTCCATTCTGGGTTGAACGAGATGACTAGTAGGAGTATGTCTTGTACCAGGGGGAGTTCTGGTCATCATTCCCTAACATGTCAATTGCATATCCAGAGAACAGGGTAGTGGTCCCGCAATTGAATAGTTTTTTGGCTTGAAATATATATCTGGGAGAATCAACAGATCATTTCCTTACAATGAAATACTGCCTCCCAGAACAAGCTAATCTGGACCTTTGGAATTCCTACTTTCGGGATGCAAAGCATCTATTGTGTTCAACATCGGTTTGTTTTATGTAACCCATTCTTTTGGTGTTGTCAGGACTGCCATCACCGAGCTGGGAAGTGCCACATATTATAGTTGATTTCAATTTGGGCGTAGTAGTGGGACCAATCTCTGCATTTCCATCATCCATTGTCATATCATTGTCCATCAGATCATCTTCTTCCGGCTCAAAATACATCGCATCAACATCTGCGCCAAGTATCAATGCAAGTTGGAAAGTTGTCGGAGCAGGCAAGGTTTCATTAGAATTGTTTGGATTGAAATATATCTCTCGATGCAACAAAGGACCATCTCCTTCTTTTCTCCTGAATGGAGGGAGATAAGTAGTAAGATGTGCCCTGGAATACTGGTACCTCTAGCCATCATGTTCGAAGGTGTTTACTGTATATGGACAGAATTGTTGTGGAACTGCTGCCATAAGTTAACGAGAATTTTTGTTTGTTCCAGATGATGTTTGAAATGGAAATTGAGAACATATAATATAACCATCCGCAAATCCTGGTTTAATGTGTATCAATGGAAGATCCCCTTGAGCCTTTTGTTGATCAATGAAAACCTCCAGGGTTCGTGCATAATGACTTGTTACCATTAAAGATTACTAATTGCATATTTATAAAAAATTGTGAAGGTGGCAGTGACGACGAAGAACAATTAAGAGTTAGAGATTTCGTAAAGGTTCCAACGGGCTCACGCATGAAATATTGCATAATGTTTGAAATGAATACTTGGAAAGGATAACATTATTCTCTGCAAATCTTAGTTTAATTCGTATTAATGATGAATCTTCTCTGGCCTTCCAGACATTAATGAAAATCTTAACGATTCTTGCACGATGAACTACTAGCATTAAAGCTTTAATTGCATATCTAGAAAGTACAAAGGTAGTAGGGATGGTGAAGAGCGAGAAAGAATTGCACATTTCATCATCGCACCAATCCGTGAAACAGATTTCAAGAAATTCCTAAGTATGGGAAGTGGCCAAGTGGGTTTCTAAAAAGGGGCCACAAGATATACCCAGGAGACACGAGGGCTTGATGGTCAAATTGCATGTCACATTGACAAATTTCGGCCATCAATTTGTATATCATGGAATTTCGGGTGCTCTTTGTATGTAGCAGAACAGTGGAAGCACAATGTTGAGCAGGCCTGGGCAAGAACTAGTGACGGTAATAGTTGTCAAGTATGCAATGGACAAGTGGTTGGTCGAACTCGTGATATAAAAGCATTAGACATAGTCGGAACAGGAAATATTGACGTGCTTGAAAATAGGCCCACAAGATTTACCCAGGAGACATGAGGGGCCGATGGTGAAATTGTATCTACCCCAACTGTTGTGTAATATACCAGATATAAAAAGTATGAAGAACAAAAATAAAATGCTAGAAATGGCAGAATAACAACAATATAACCAGAACAATCACCACAATAACACTGAAATGATATAAGAAAAACAACAAAAATAACACTTTGAATTTGAGAGCAATGTTCTCGAGCCCCTTCGAGGGGGAAACCTCTAGTCGAGCATAGATTTATTACAATAATATCCAAGCTAGGGTTCTCATACCCATGACTCCTATTTATACTAAATATGTCTATCAAAAGAAGCATCTAGAGGAAGATCCTTCTAGAAGTGAAAGCTTCTATTAGGTCTTCTTACATTTGACTTATTATATTTTATTGAAAGGATTTATTAATATTGACCTTTATTACGCCCGCAGGGGTGTAGACCGATTGGCAAGTGCCGTGTAAATGGAAGGAACTATGTAAAATGAGGTCTCAAGGTCGATTCTCACCCCGATTTACTTGGAGGGCGTGCTTGCGGGATGTGCGTTCCTCCCTAGGGTTTATAAGGCAGCCGGCAGGATTCGACCCCGTGTCACGCGAGTACGATACTGCCGTTGTTACCGATTTCCCTAGTATATAAAAAAATATATATATATAATAAAAAAAAAAAAAATATATTGACCTTTATTACATCCGAATATATTATTCTACCTATGTGCGGTTTAGGACCCTAACATGTCCTCCCCCTTAAAAAAAACCTTGTCCTCAAGGCTTGAGATGTGGAAATTGTTGCAGAATGGTAGCTGGTTCCCAAGTGGCATCTGTTGGAGTTGTATATTTCCATTGGACTAACACTTCCTTGATGGTTCTCTGATGCAGGCAATGCTCAAGATGGTTCAAAACTGCTTGTGGTTGTAGCCAAATGGATCCTTCTTTGTCTAACTCGAGAAGGTTGGTTTGAATTTGGCACTTAGTTCCAATCACCTTCTTTAAGCATGAAACATGAAAAATAGGATGTATCTTAGAATGAATGGGCAAAGCTAACTGATAGGCCACCTATCCCACACGCTTGAGAATGGTATAAGGACCATAAAATCTGGGTGCTAGCTTTCAACAATGCTCGACCTTGATGGAATTTTTCTTGTAAGGTTGTAGTCAAAGAAACACTTGACCCCCTTCTGCAAATTGACATTCAGAGTGACCTTGATATACTTGTTGCTTCATATGATTATGTTCCATGACCAAATTCTCTTTGAGGGTACAAAGAATAGCCTCTCAAACTGTAAGTGTTTGGTCAACCGCCTGGACCTTTGAGACACCAGGTAAGTATGAGAGAACTGAAGGTGGATTTTTTCCATATACCGCTTCAAAAGGAGTCATGTGTGTAGTTGTATGGTATGACATGTTGTACCACCATTCAGCTAGGGGTAACCATTGAGCCCACTGATTTTTCTTTTCTAAGGAAAAACACCTCAAATATGTTTCCAAACACTTGTTGAAAATTTCCGTTTGACCATCAGTCTGGGGATGATAAGTTGTGCTGAGATGCAATTGGGTTCCTTGTAGCTTGAACAATTCTTGCCAAAAATTTATTGTGAAAGTTGGGTCACGATAACAAGTAATAGAATGCGGCATGCCATGAAGCTTGAAGACCTGATCCATGAAAATTTGAGCCACCATGGATGTTGTAAATGGGTGTTGAAGAGAACAGAAATAAGCATACTTCTAAAGGCGATCAACAACCACTATGATGATTGATTTATTTCTAGATTTGGGTAATCCTCTAAAAAAATCCATAGAGATATCCCTCCAAATAGCAGGTGGAATTGGAAGGGGTTGTAGTGTGCCTGGAGATTTGACTATTTCTCCCTTGTTGCGTTGACACACATCACATTCAGCCAAAAAAATATGAATTTCTTGTTTCATACCATCCCAGAAAAAAGAACATTTGACCTTGTCATAGGTTTTGGTAAACCCAAAGTGCCCAACTGTGGGTGTATCATGAAGCTCAGAAAGTATCGTGGATTTAAGTTTTGATTGTTTACTTGAATGCAAATGGCCTTTGTATTGAATTTGATCATGGAGCCAAGAGTACCCTGGGGAAGCTGGAGCATTGGACTGCAATTGTTGGATCAGATGTGAACTTTTGGGATCATGTAGCCATTCTTGGAGAACGTCTTGGAGCCAATCTGGTACAATGAAGGAAAGAGAAAAAAGGAATCCGTCGTCTTCATATTTTTGGGAAAGTGCATCTGCAACCACATTGTCTTTTCCTTTCTTGTAAATGATCTCATAATCATATCCAAAGAGCTTAGTCACCCATTTTTGTTTCTCCAGGGAGGAAATGCATTGTTCCAGAAAATACTTGAGGCTTTGATGGTTTGTCTTAATTTGGAAGCGTTGCCCCAATAGATAAGGGTACCACAGATCAGTGGCATGCAAAATAGACAACATTTCCTTTTCATAGATTGATTTACCTAGATTTCTTTTAGACAGTTGTTTGATATTAAAGGCCAAAGGCCGACCCTCTTGCATAAGGACAACACCAATTCTTTTCCCTGAAGCATCACATTCCAAGACAAAGGTCTTTGTGAAATCAGGAAGGGCCGGGACTGGAGTGGTGTACATGGCCATCTTCAAGGTTTGAAAATCTTGAGCAGCTGCTGGATTCTAGGTGAAAGAGTTGTTTCTTAGGAGTGCAGTGAGAGGTGTTGCAATCTTTCCATAATTCTTAACAAACTTGCGATAATAACCTGTTAAGCCCATAAATCAACGCAAGCTTTTCAGACTCTTTAGGTGAGGCCAGTCTTGCATAGATTCAATGTTTTTAAGATCCACCCTGACGTCATCCTTGCCAACCAGATGACCCAAGTACTCGACTTCTAAGGTGCCAAAAGCACATTTAAACTGTTTCAGGAAAAATTGGTGCTGAGAGAGTAGATGGAGAACTCGATCCACATGAGAAAGATGGTATGTCCAGGTTTTGTTATAGATGAGGATATCATCAAATAAAACTAAGAAAAAATGATAGAGAAAAGGAAGAAAGACATGATTCCTGAGGCTTTGGAAGGTGGAGGGAGCATTACACAAGCCAAAGGGCATGGCCAAAAAATCATAGTGGCCCTCATGAGTTCTATAGATAGTCTTGAGAATGTCTGCCTCTTTCATACATATCTGGTGGTAGCCAGAATGAATATCAAGTTTAGTAAATAACTGGGCACTACTCAATTCATCCAAGAGGTCATCAATGACAGGAATGGGAAATTTGTCTTTAATGGTAAGTTTGTTAAGGGAACGAAAGTCAGGAAACATTTGCCAAGAACCTTCTTTCTTTGGGACCATGACCACATGAGAAGAGTAGGGGATAGTACTAGGGTGGATAACGCCTTCGTTAAGGAGTTCCCAGACCATTTTCTCAATTTCTTTTTTTTTGGGAAAAGGGGTGACGATACAGACAAATATTGGGAGGAAGGCTTCTTGATACAAGGGGAATGGAATGATCATGAAATCCACGGGAAGGAGGGAGTCCCTAGGAGTAGAAAAGACCACTTGATGTTTAGAAAGGATGGATTGGAGGTCTTCCGACACCGAGGGTGTCTATGTTGCTTGTATGGCATGGAGTTGGGCAATAACACCAGAATGACATTTTTTGAGCATCTTTTCCATGTGATGGGAACTAATGATCTCAGGTGAACCGACAATAATTCCCTAGAACTTATATTGTTGGCCCTCCTAGTCGAATTGCATGGTTAATTCCTTAAAATCCATGAGAATGGGACCCAAAGTCCTTAGCTAGTCTGCACCTAACATAATGTCACAACTGCCCATGTCGATAGCAAACATATGGGATTTTAGGTGGTAGTCACCAATTTGGAGACACATTTTTAGAATGCCCTCCATATTTCATGGAGCCACCATTGGCAATCATGATTTGGAAATTATTGATGACATGGATGTAGTAATGAGTTTCTTGGGCAATGCGACAATGAATGAAATTATGTGTGCTTCCACTATCAACTAGAATGATGACCTTCCTAGGATTGATGTAACCAATTAGCTTGAGGGTTTGGGGCGCAGAGAAGCCAGTGAGAGAATTTAGGGAAATGACCGGTTCTACTTCGGGAGGGTCTGAGGGAGGGTTTATGTCAATGTTTTCTGGTGAATCAGACACAAGGGGAGTTTCAACATCCTCTTCAGAAATATCCTCCGAGATGGCCATAAAAATCTTTTGTTCCTTACACTTGTGGCCTGGGAAATATTTGTCATCACAATTATAACAAAGGCCTTTGATTTGGCGTTCAACCATTTCATCCCTAGTCAATTTTTGGATCTTTATTGGCCCAGAGGGAGTAGTGGGATTTATTGGTTTAGTGCGAGGGATAAAGGGGGGTTTCCGGTTTTGAGAAGATACAACATGTTGTGCTTCTTTAGATCTTTTAGTATCCTCCACCCAACTCTGAGTTTGAGCCATGAGGACATGGCCCCAAATATATTCCTTGAGGCCACTGATAAAACACTCTCAAAGAAAGGCATCAAACATGCCCTCTGTCCGAAAATCTAGGTGCTCAAAAGAAGCTATAAAGTCTTCCACCGTTCCTGATTGTTTCAATTTTTTAAAATGTCCCAAATGGTTGGTGTTTGTGTCAAAGCATTCATAAATATCTGCCACAAAGTGTGTCCAAGCCATATACCCTGGACGAGACATTTTTCTCCATTGCCACCATTGCCAATGTTCTTGATCTAGATGGAGAATACCATACTAGAGTTTGGCCGAGTCATCTGTAATGCTGTATAAAGAGAAATAATGTTCCATTTAGGTTACCCAACCAGTGGGATTTGAGCCATCAAATTTGGTCACATCCACCCGCAGAAGGCATAGGTCATGTTGAAAGTGATGGTGCTGAAAGTTATGGGACTGAGAGGAATTTTCAACTTCAATATGTGAAGGTGGGTTAGATAAAGGATTATCTGTAGGGATATGCAGCTCGGTGCAGAGCATCGAAATGATAGATTCAAGATGGGTAGTCAAGTCTTGTTTGATTTCCTCCATTGAGGATTGCATGATTGTATTGATGGTGACAACATTGACACTGAGTTGTTTCACTTCTTGTTGGGTCTCGGTGAGATTAGATTGTAAGGTATTGAAGTGAGCTTCCAGTTCTTGTCTACGGTTATGGGGCATGATGACGAGGGAACCGAAATGTAGCTGGTGGGGTCAAATTTTTTTCTGAAAAATGATATGTATGAATGTGATAAGGGCGAAGAGATGAATCCAATGGAATAGGTCTCAAATAATGGAGTTATACTCCGGTATGAAGAATACTGCAGTGATGAAATGCCCAAATTCTTAACCAGGAATAAATGTGTAGTGATTTGGCAACCCGAACATAGTTTCGCGGCAATAGATCTTGTCTGTGTTAATTTGTTTATGTTTTTGTCCCCAAGGGTTAGGTATTCAAGGGTTATACTAACAAGGGTTTTCCCTGTGTGATAGCTCTCTGATATATGTGTGGGGTCCAACAGTAGCACTCGGCCCAATATCTCAGGGCACTAACTAAGGAGGCTAGACCATACCCTTAGCTGTACTACCCGACTACCTAGGTACTAGAGAGTATCTTCCTGAGTGTTTCTCTCCGTGGCACTATAGGAGTTAGGCGGCCGATCAGTTTATCTAAAGAGGGCTTCAGGTAATCTAGGTCGATCTGTACATAGGTGTTGTTTTATGTGCTACCACTCAAAGGGGTACCAACAAGGGTTACAAGGGTGGCCAACAGATGTGCGCTTAAGTACCACTTGTATTTCCTGTGTGTATGAATCACTCAACCTCGAGTTTATGCACGTAACGAAAGATATCTATGGCTTAAATATGCTGAAATATGTCTCTACCCTGAAAAAATTTTAACCCACAATTTCTGCCAAGGAAAGTGCTCTGATACCACTTGTAATATACCAGATATAAAAAGTATGCAGAACAGAAATAAAATGCTAGAAATGGCAGAATAATAGCAATATAACCAGAGAAATCACCACAATAACACTGAAATGATATAAGAATAACAACAAAATTAACACTTTGAATATGATAGCAATGTTCACAGGCCTCTTCGAGGGCGAAACCTCCAATCGAGAATAGCTCTATTACAATAATATCCAAGATAGGGTTCTCATACCCTTGACACCTATTTATACTAAATATGTATATCAAAAGAAGCATCTAGAGGAAGATCCTTCTAGAAGCGAAAGATTTTATTAGGTCTTCTTACATTCGACTTATTCTATTTTATTGCAAGGCCTTATTAATATTGACCTTTATTACGTTCGAATATATTGTTCTACCTATGTGCGGGTTAGGACCCTAACATGTTGCGAGTGTCAATTTGTATATTGTGGAACTTCGAGTGCTGTATGTAAAAGAAGGAGACATTCGAAAAAATGACACATTCAGAAGAAAGACCAAGTAAAGAGAAATTGAAAGCAAAAGAGATAAAGGGGAATTTGTTTGCTAATTTGTAGATCGTTGAAGTCTGGGTGTTGTTTGTAGGCGGTGGAACAATGGAAGAACAATATTGAACCCATCTATCCGGGAACCTGGGATTCAAAAAGTTTGTTCAATATGAAACGAGGAAGCGGTTGGTTGGGTTGGTGATATAAAAGTAATAGGGGAAATCTAAAGACATGAACTGCCAACTCCCACAGCTAGACATTTTCTGAAAAATGAGTAAGTAACGAGAAAGGGAAAGCATAGGGCAAAAAGAAAGGGGATGGCAATTTTCAGAAGCGGGAATTGGTATAAGAAAGGACCACTGATGGGAATTGGTATAAGAAATCAAGGCATGGTTATAGTTTCTAGGATCCACAAGATATACTCAGGAGACGTGAGGGGCCGATGGTCAAATTGCATGTCACAACGACAGATTCTGGCCATAAATTTGTATATCGTGAAATTTTGGGTGCTATTTGCACGTAACGGAATAGTGGAAGAACAATGTTGAGAAAGCCTCGCCAGGCCCCAACGATGGTAATAGTGGCCAAGTATGCAATGGACAAGCATATGGTCAGACTTGTGATATAAAAGTATTGGACATAGTCGGAATAGGAAATATTGACAGGCTTGAAAACAAACCCACAAGATTTACTCAGGAGACGTGAGGGGTCGATGGTCAAATTGTATCTACTTCAACTGTTGAATGCAAGTTTCATAACACACAACATAAGACAATGACGTAATTCCAGGGTCAATTTGTATATTGCAGAACTTCGGTTGTTGTATATAAAAGTAGGAGACATTCAGAAAATGGACATTTGGAAAAAGGACCAAGTAAACAAAAATTGAAAGAAAACGAGATAAAGGGGAGTTTGTTAGCTAATTTGTAGATCATTGATGTCCGGGTTCTATTTGTAGGTGGCAGAACAATGGAAATGCAATTTTGAACCCGTCTATCTGGGAACCCATGATTCAAAAAGTTTGCTCAATATGTAACAGGGAAGTGGTCGGTTGGGCTGGTGATATAAATGTAACAAGGGGAATTTGAAGACGTGAATCCGCTAATTCCCACTGCTAGACATTTTTCGAAAAATGAGTAAGTAACCAGAAAGGAAAAGAAGAGGGAAAAAAGAAAGGGAATGGCAATTTTCGGAAGCGGGAATTGGTATAAGAAAGGCCCATTGATGGAAATTGGTATAAGAAAGCGAGGCATGGTTATAGTTTCCAGGATCTGTTTGAATAAGATAAGCATCGAAAAGCTACAAGAAAATCAATGTTGGGATGCTTAAGTAAAGTTATTGTACTGTTAGCTTAACCACAAGTAGAACAACGACGAATTTGAATTTTAATGTCCCCAAGTTGATATGATAGTTCCATTGGACTTCTCATAGTGTATATTATTTTATTTCAAATTATTCCAGGAGATGAATTTTTCTAAGTTCATCGATCAAGGAAAAGTGCTAAAAATGAGATAAAGGGGAATTTGTTTGCTAATTTGTAGATCGTGGAAGTCAGGGTGTTGTTTGTAGGTGACAGAACAATGAAAACGCAATGTTGAACCCGTCTATCCGGGAACCCGCGGTCAAAAAAGTTTGTTCAATATGAAATGGGGAAATGGTTGGTCGGGCTGGTGATATAAAAGTAAGTGGAAATCTAAAGATGTGAATCCGCCAACTCCCACAGCTAGAAATGTAATGTAGATGGAAAAAATAAAAGGGGATAGCAATTTTTGGAAGCGGGAATTGGTGTAAGAAAGCACATTGATGGTCTTAAAAGTAACTATGAAGTGCAATAAACATGTGAACATGTTCTTCAATCAAGGAATATATACATTGATTCATGTTTATAGTTTGTAGGATTTGTATATATAAGAGAAGAATCCAAAAGCTACAAGAAAATCAACTTTGGGATGTATAAGTAAAGTTATTGTACTTTCAGCTTCATTGCAAGTATAACAATGACGAATTTGAATTTTAATGTCATCTAGTTGATATGGTACTTTCATTGGACTTCGCAAAGTATATATTCTTTTATTTCAAATTATTCCATGAGATTAATTTTGTTGACTTCGTCAACCAAGTAAAAGTGCTAAAAACAAGATAAAGGGAAATTTGTTTTCTAATTTGTAGATCGCAGAAGTACGAGTGCTATTTGTAGGAGGGAGAACAATAGAAATGCAATGTTGAACCTGCCTATTCGGCAACCCACAATCCAAAAATTTTGTTCAATATGAAACGCGGAAGTGACCAGTTAGGTTGGTGATATAAAAGCAAGTGGAAATGTGAACACATGAATTTGCCAACTTTCACAGCCATACAATTTCCCAAAAACGAGTAAGTAACCAGAAAGGGAAAGCAGGGGGTGAAAAAGAAAGGGGATGCTAATTTTCAGAAGTTGAAATTAGTGTAACAAAGCACCATTGATGGTCTTATCAGTAACTATGAAGTGCATTAAACATGTGGAAAGGTTCTTCAATGAAGGAATAGATACTGCGAGAGATGCTTATAGTTTCCAACATTTGCTTGTATAAATAAGAGAAGTGTCAAAAAAACACAAGGAAAATCAATTTTGGGATGTCTAAGTAAAGTTATTGTACTATTCATCGCAATTATAACAACAACGAATTTGAATTTTAATGTCCCCTCATTGATATGATAATTCCATTGGACTTCACATAGTATATATTCTTTTATTTCAAATTATTCCAGGAGATTAATTTTGTTAAGTTCATCGATAAAAAAAAAAGTGATAAAACGAGCCACATACCACATTTGCATCACAAAATTTATATCAAAGGGAAAAGCATGTCCTCTATAGTCTTTAAGATCATAGAAAAACTGTAAATATCCTGAATGTATTATTATTTTTCCAGAGCGAAGCATACAACCAAGAACTAAGTAAACACCAACTGTATTGATATATTGATCAAGAAATGGAATTCCATTATATATCAAACAATTCGATATATAAAAAAAACACATCGTCCCATTGGTTTTCATTTCCTAACAAAGCTTGATACGATTTCGGCCAATATGCAATATCGCATTGTCCTCATTCAAGGTAAATTTTCTATGTATACGAAACTCATGCAGCATGTAGACACTCTTTGCCTTTTTCTGCAGGTATGCTTCATATCGAAATTCTGCTAACTCGGGAAACACATCTTGTAACAGAGGCTATCAAATTATACAATGCACAGATCTGTTGCGAATGGTTTAGATAGAAACATTGAGGTAATGTCTATATAAGTATGGACATTTTTTACTACATCGCAGACAATCAATCGTATCATCACTTATGAAGGCAGAAGCAGAAGCATGATAGTTTCATTTCCACACACAGGCTCAAAGGGGGTCGAGTACGTATTCACTGCAACGAAAACACCTTCAACCTGGAAATGAGAGCATAACAGTTAATATATTGAACAATTTAATTTACAACTGCACCCCCAAAAAAAATTAGAAAAAAAAAACACAGAGATTTGGTCAAGGCTATTTGTATAAGAAAAGGAAGGATGAAATTGTAGATGTATATGCACAACAGTTGTAAAGCTATTTAGCTTATTGAGATCATGTACTATGTCTTCTCGCAACTCCATTACAAATGTTGATAGAGTTGTGAGAAAGATCCTTTCTTTACCATGTCTTTTCCTTGTTATATTTTTGAAGAGCCTAAGTGGAAATTTCCCTTGAGGCAATTGT
>JZKD02S1734323.1:118718-157343 GCA_000966675.3 Picea glauca | reverse complement strand
AAAATACAAATTTCATGTATTGAAAATAATTTTTTTATCTTAAATAATAATTATTTAATATATAATTGAAAATAAAATATTTTTATAAATAAAACATGAAGGAAGATGTGTAATTCTGCCTGTGAATGAAAAGAGGTGTGACGTGATGCCATATACGAGATGTGCAACCGGTTTGAATGAAAAGTCTATGGGCTAGTGGAAGATATAGAGGCGTGGAGTTCGGGGAATGAATAGTTCAGAGCCAATGGGGAGATATAGAGTCGTGCAGGATTTCTCTACTGGTGGGAAATTCACGGTAGGGAACTTTATGGAAATAGTGTTCTCTATCATGGTGAACACAGATGAGGTGGCGTTGCATGGATGTGGTCATAAATTCTTTCCCACGTTCCATAACGTTCTAAAGGGCCTTGGCTAAACGTTCTATAACGTTTAGCCTTATGCTCTATAACGTTCTATAAAATTTCATAACGTTCTATAACGTTATGTGAGTAACTCACTCTTTCTTGTCATATTGGTTGA
Organism: Picea glauca; assembly: GCA_000966675.3. Lineage (NCBI taxonomy): Eukaryota > Viridiplantae > Streptophyta > Pinopsida > Pinales > Pinaceae > Picea > Picea glauca. Next base: position 156,824 of record JZKD02S1734323.1, on the reverse strand, counting down.
AGCTCTTTGATAACTTGATAACTTGTCATGTTTAAGCTTAATGATATATCATTAAATAAAAGGAACCTGTTCTGATACCAATTGTTGGAAATATAACTGAGAGAGGGGTGAATGAGTTATAATATAATCTTGAAACTTTTTGTTATCTTATGAATCTTTCTTAATTATTATTTAATATGTTACTGATCACTTAACATGCATAGATAAACAATATTTGATCCATCACACAGAATACACAGAGACACAGATTTATCATGAGGAAACCCATAAAGGGAGAAAACATCTTCTTCTTAGGATGTCAATCAAGCTCCAACTTTCATGTACATCACATTCTTTGAGCTCGAACTCAAATATGAGGCTACAAACTCTTATAGCAAGCTATAACTTGCAGAGATCACCAACTCTCAGATTTCTCTAGCACCAACTCCCAGGTTTCTCTAGCACCCACTAGAAGGAAGCACCAACTCACAGAATATCTTCTATCACCAACTAGAATTTAGAGGACTGCAATCCTCCCTAGCACCACCCTACCAACCTGATTGAATCTTACCAAAATTTACTTACTTGCTGTGTCTCTGATATGGTCTATTACAACTCCTTGACTCCTCAGCCTTCTTCAGCTTCTATACTATGTTCTTCTTCTGCATAGTTCAGCTTCTATGCTCTTCTTTGTTTCTTCCTGTGCTCAACCATTGTCATTGTTCAACTTCTCTTCTTCCTTTTATGCTCTGTGCTACCTCTACATACTCTTCACTGCGCCACTGATCTACACTTTCGATTCTCCACTACATCTCATCCTACCCACATGCCTCACTATCCAAAATACACTCTATGTATTCTCTATTCTTCATGTCATTCATACGTTGACTCATCTTCTTGATCATCATATGAACTCTTCATATTCTTTAGCTGTTATTCAAGGTTATTTGGCTTCTCTAACAGTTATCCTGATAATCTTTTGCTTCTTTGTTAGTCGAAATTCTTCGTCTTCTTTGGCATTTACAGTCAATCGGTTTTGGCTCCTTTGGCTCCTAAGCCTCTTCCTTCTCGTTCCCTTTGGCGGTGACCTGGGGACAATTACTTATGGACTTCTTGTTTCGGGTTATTTGTCATGAGTCAACCCGACTCTCCCAACTCTCGATCTCCCAAAATCCGAAGTGGAGCTTAGCGACGTGCTAGCTCCTCCCTCGATATGACCTTGGGTAATAAGCTCATGTGACCATGCGATTGCGGGCAAGTCCAAAGGTGGTTTAGACCAAACTGCTTTTATCCCGCAATTTACCTCAAGCCTCCAGGTTTCCTTTCTCCAAAACCATGGTTTATATTGCGGCCTGCCCTCAACTCATTAATGTTTGTTCACCTTCAATCATTGCAATACAACGGGTCCATTGATATCATGATATTGACAGTGCTCCTGAACTAACGGTTCAAATATGTCCTTCCTGAATCAAGGACTGTGAAGTACTTCCTGATTTGGGCTCCAGGAGTTTCAAGTCGCAATCCCTTCTTTCCTCCATAGGAAAAACTTCCCTAGTGGATGATCTGCAGACACCTTTCCTCCTTGATCTACAATCAGGATCTCCTCCATGAGTCTGACCTTCGGGAATTTCAATTGTCAAACTCATGTTTTCTCTCGGAGTCCACGATCTAACGATGCTTGGTCTTCTCGAATCAATGGTCACAATCCATTCGGGTATTCGGGGTTCATAAATCTCAACTTTCCGACCTTCCTTTGTTTTTCCTTGAAACTAACAATCCACTGATGTGTGTCCCTTTCGGATCAACAATCATGATACTTTCGGGTATTCGGGGTTTGAAAACCTAAACTTTCCTTTTCTTTTCCTCGGAGCTAACAATCCACTGACGCATGTCCCTTTTGGATCAATGCTCACAATCCTTTCGCGTCTCCAGACTTTGGAATTCTCAAGTCTCAACTGGAAATCCTTAAGTGAGATTTCTTCGAAATCTAAGATCAGCTGACATGTACTCCCCTTGACGATTAACGTTTGAGATTTGTCTTCGGCGATTTTCATGTTCTCCACATCCACAAACTTCTAAAGTTGTGGATCTCACACCACCTGTCCTCCTCGCTGATGGACGACCCCAAACCACTTCAGTACTTTAGAAATTTGGGAAAGTGATGGTGGTAAATCTCCTGAAGTAAAACTTCTAGAGTGACATCACTTGATGACTTGTCGTGAGCCTAGTAGCTGCCACATGTCACTCGGATTTGTCATTTTTACGTAACTGAAATGCCGAATCAACTTGACACTTGTCATTGTCTGATTGTGCCAAGTGTCCTTGCTGACATGGATCCTCATTCACTTCAGGACTTTGAGCTTTAGGACTTCAGGTATTTCAACTTTTCAAGCCACCAATTATTCTGAAGTGGGAATCCCCGAACAGTAACCTCCTCGTAACTTTTCGACCCGAACTAAATTTTTTTCGTTGATCACATTCTTAGATCGATGGCTCGATCTTTTTGTAATTCTTATTTTCTAGCTTATTCCGTCCTTCCACTTCAAAATTATCTGACGGTTGTTGTTTGCTCCGGCTCTCCGGCTCTCCGAACTTCGGGTTTTTCAAGTATCAAACTAAAAAATCCTCAAAGTGATTTGCTCTGGAGTTGAGGATCGTGTGCCACCTGTCAGTGTTGATGATGGACAGTCCCTGCTTACTTCAGTACATTGGGACTCTGACAAGCCTGCTCTCCTACGCTCATCCAAAGGCTTAACATTCATGCAATTATTTCTGGATCCAACAAATTTTGATCCTCGGCTCTCAGATCCAACGGATTAGATCTTTACTTCTCCTTTATGCTTCCTCTTGTCACTGGGCGTTGAAGCGGTTTCTCTGAAGATGTGAAAATCTTCGATTTGAATTGAGCACGAGTCAGCTTCCCCATTTGGAAGGACTCACATACTGAGTTATTAGGCTTAGATATTTTTGGAAGGTCTTTCACAGCACCTTCATTATTCATTTTGACAATATGATCAAAATTCAGGTGTCCAAGCCTTTTGTACCATAACCAACTTTCATCAATTTTTCTTAAATGACATTTCTCCTTTTCTTCCTTCAGAACATATACATTGTTTTCGGTTCTAACCCCTTTTGCAAGAAGCTCTCCTATGTTTATTGTCTTTATTTTACAATTCCTGGCAGTGAAAGTGACTTCACATCCTCTGTCACATATCTGACTGACACTAAGAAAATTATTCTTTAAACCATCAACAAATAATACATCTTGAGCTTTGCTTCTTCCATTACATAAGATTACTAGACCTTTACCTCTGATCTTTCCTAGAGCGTCATTTCCAAAGGTCACACTCCATGATTTATTTTTCTTGGGTGATAGGAACTTACTTTTGTCACTTGTCATATGAATGGAGCATCCACTATCAATATACCAGGAGTCTTTTTGTCTTTGAGATGACAACACCAATCCACACTTGTTATTTTAATTCTTCTTCCAAACCTTGACGTTGTCATCTCTGTAATTTGAATCTGGCTTATAGTTCTTTAAGAGACATTCTGCATCTTTATGTTCATAATTATGGCAGATGTAGCATTCAGGTTCATTGAATAAAGGATCATAACAATTTTTATGCTTAGTCTACATCTTTTTCTCAACCATCACATGATTTGTAGTCTGTGGTTATTTGTAACTTGGTTGTCTCATTCTTTGTCGAGACAGGTATTTATTCCTTGGTTGTCTTGATTTCTCATGTCTAATTCTTAGAGAACGGTTTACAACTTTGTGGCCAAAGTTAGAGTAGTAAAAACAATATCCATAGAAAAAAATTGTGTACCTGAAAAATGGTTGTCTTCTTTGAGGAGGTCGATTTCTTCCATGCTGATGATTTTCTTGAGCAGAGAGTGTATTATTTATTTTTTCTTCTGATTCAGTTCTGGTAGTTCTAGTAGCAGCTGATTCTCTTGCTTTGTTTCTGCAGGTTTGTTGTTGTCAGTAGTTGTAGATTTGACAAACTTGATGGATTCTTTGTTCCTTGGTTGACCACTACTTGATCCCTCTTCATAACCCAAACTAATTTTCAACTTTGAATTCCTTTGTTGATTCAAAATGGAGGCTAATACTTCTGAGGCTTTAATACTTGTCATATTCTGATGATATAAAGCCTAGAATTTCTCTAGATCTTTTCTGACAGTCAGTACTTCAACTTCCAATTTTTCACCTTTTGTTTCGGCTTCCTTCAATTGTTGTTTGAGGATGTATTAAATCTTCTTAGCTTCTTATAACTTAACATTCAACATATTATTTTCTTCATATGGTTCCTTGCATTTTTTCTCATATCTAAGCAGTAAATGTTTTTGTTTTCTTTTCTTTTCTCTGAGTCTATCAATCTCTTCCATGGAACTGACAAGTTCTCCTTCAATATCTACTTCCGCCTCACATTCAATGAAGTCACTTCCTGTATCTTCAGTGTTTGGGTCTTATAAATCTATTAGCATGATATCATTTATTTTATCTTCAATAGAAGAGTCATTTCTTTCATCATCTAAGGGATCATCATAATTGTTTACACAAAGGCTTTTCTTCTTAAACTTTTTCTCTTTATAGACCTTTTTGTGTTTGTGCTTCTCTTCATCGTCATATGTCTGGTCCTTTATTTTGTGAGGACACTTAGATGAAAAATTACCTATCTTACCACAGTTGAAACCTTTGAAGGGAAGTTTACCTTTGTATTTTCCTGATCCTTTCCTCAGTCTTCTCACAAAATTTGCTTCAATCTCATCTATATCAGAGTCTGTGTTGTTCTCTACTTTAAAGGATGCCTCTCTTGTAGTGGATTTATTTTTGGCGATTCTCATTTCATAAGAAGTTAGGGTTCCAAGAAGTTGATCTAGTGTCAACATTTGAGATCATCTATTTCTTCTATAGCAGAGACCTTTGAGTTAAATCTATCATGAAGAGATCTTAATATTTTCTGGATTAGAAAAGAATCAACTATCATTTTACCTAGGCCTTTCATAGTGTTGACTAGTTCTTATATACGTAAGAAGTACTTACCGATATTTTCATCTTCATCCATCTTTAACTGCCCAAACTTCAGTCTTTGAGTTTGAAGTTTTGCATCTTTCACCTTTTCATCACCTTCATAACTACTTATCAACTTGTTCCACATAACTTTTGTTGAATCACAGTGCATGACTTTGACAAAATCTGCTTCTGCAAGACCACTTAGAATATCATTCATAAATTTAGCGTTGAAGCTGAATTCTAGCTTGTTATCCTTATTAGCTAGTACACCTGGCTTAACATAACCAGTCTCTACCACATCCCAAACATCTACACCTAAATCCATTATGTAGGTTCTCATCCTAACTTTCTAGAAGGAAAAGTTTGTTCCATTGAACATGGGGGCCTTATTGGTTGAAGTTCCTTCATGAATTGTCATGTTTAAGATTATTGATCTACCTTTAAATAAAATGAACCTACTCTGATACCAATTGTTGGAAATATAACTGAGAGGGGGGGTGCATGAGTTATAATATAATCTTGAAACTTTTTTTTCTTTTTTGAATCATTCTTAATTATTATTTAATGTGTTACTGATCACTTAACATGCATAGATAAACAGTATTTGATCCATCACACAGAATACACAGAGACATAGATTTATCATGAGGAAACCCATAAAGGGAGAAAACATCTTCTTCTTAGGATGTCAATCAAGCTCCAACTTTCATGTACATCACAGTCTTTGAGCTCCAACTCAAATATGAGGCTACAACCTCTAATATCAAGCTACAACTTCCATAGAGCACCAACTCTCAGATTTCTCTAGCACCAACTGGATGGAAGCACCAACTCCCAGGTTTCTCTAGCACCCACTAGAAGGAAGCACCAACTCCCATAATATCTTCTATCACCAACTAGAATTTAGAGAACTGCAATCTTCCCTAGCACCATCCTACCACCCTGATTGAATCTTACAAAACTTTACGTACTTGTTGTGTCTCTGATATGGTCTATTACATCTCCTTGACTCCTCTGCCTTCTTCAGCTTCTATACTTTGTTTTGCTTCTGCATAGTTCATCTTCTATGCTCTGCTCTATTTCTTCCTGCGCTCAACCACTGTCGATGTTCATCTTATCTTCTTGATTTTATGCTCTATGTTGCCTCTGCATACTCTTCACTGCGCCATCGATCTCCACTACATCTCATCCTACCCACATGCCTCACTATCCAAAAGACACTTTGTCTCTTCTCTATTTTGCATGGCATTCATACGTCGAGTCATCTGCCTAATCATCATATGAACTCTTCATCTTCTCTAGCCATTATTCAAGGTTCTTTGGCTTCTCTAGCAATTATCCTCAGAATCTTTTGCTTCTTCATCAGTTGAAATTCTTCATCTTCTCTGGCAGTTACAGTCAATCGGTTTTGTCTCCTTTGGCTCCTAAGCCTCTTCCTTCTCACGACCTTTGGTGGTGACCTGGGGCCAATTACTTCGGGACTTTGTGTTTCGGGTCATCTGTCGTGAGTCACCAAGACTCTCCCAAATCCCAGTCTCCCAAACTCTGAAGTGGATCTTAGTGACGTGCTAGCTCCTCCCTCGATATGACCTTGGGCTATGAGCTCATGTGACCATGCAATTGCAGGCGCGTCCAAAGGTGGTTTAGACCAAACTTCATTTTTCCCAGCAATTTACCTCGAGTCTCCAGGTGTCCTTTCTCCAAAACCATGGTTTTGATTGTGGCTCACCCTCAACTCATTAACATTCGCGCACCTTCAATCCCCGTAATGCAAAGGGACCTTTGATCCCACCATCTTGACGGTGCTTCTGAACTAACGGTTCAGATCTGTCCTTCCTGAATCAACAACTATGATGTACTTTATGATCCGGGCTCTGGGAGTTTCAAGTCTCAATCCCTGCTTTCCTCCGTATGACAAAATTCTGGAGTGGATGATCTGCAGACACTTTTCCTCCTTAATCTATGATCAAGATCTGCTCTGTGATCTGGCCTTCGTGACTTTCAATTGTCAAACTCTCATTTTTTCCTGGAGCATTTCTTCTGGAGTCCACGATCTAACAATGTGTGGTCTTCTCGAATCAACGGTAACAATCACTTTGGGTATTCAATGTTCGAAAATATCAAATTTCCAACCTTTCAACCTTCCTTTTCTTTTCCCCAGAGCTGACAATCCATTAACGCATGTCCCTTTAGAATTAATGATCATGATCCTTTCGGGTATTCGAGGTTTAGAAATCTCAACTTTCCAACCTTTCAACCTTCCTTTTCTTTTCCCCATAGCTGACAATCCACTGACGTGTGTCCCTTTCAGATCAATGGTCACAATCCTTTCGCATCTCCGGACTTCGAAATTCTCAAGTCTCAACTGGAAATCCTTAAGTGAGATTTATTTGAAATCTTAGATTAGCTAACATGTACTCCCCTTGACGATTAGTGGTCAAGATTTGTCTTCGACGATTTTCACGTTCTCCCCATCCACAAACTTTTGAAGTTGTGGATATCACACCACCTATCCTCCTCGATGATAGACGGCCCCAAACCACTTCAGGACCTCGAAACTTTGGGAAAGTGATAGTGGTAAATATTTCCAAGTAAAACTCCCAGAGTGATGTCACTTGATGACATGTCATGAGCCTAGTAGCTACCACGTTGCACTCATATTTTTGATTTGCACGTACCTGAATTGTCGAATCAAATTGACACTTGTCATTGTTTGATTATGCCATGTGTCCTTTCTGACGTAGTCTTACTAACGTGGATACTCATTCACTTTGGGACTTCAGGTATTTCAAATTTTCAAGTCGCCAATTCTTCCGAAGTGAGAATCCCTGAACAATAACCTCCTCGCAATGTTTAGACTTGAACTAAATGTTGTTCATCGATCATGTTCTTAGATTGACGGCTCGATCTTTCTGCGATGCTACTTTTCTATCTTATCTTGTCCTTCCACTTCAAAATGATCTGACTTCTCTCGTTTGCTCCAACTCTCTGGATCTCCGGACTTTGGGTTTTTCATGTCTCAAACTTAAAAATCCTCTAAGTGATTTTCTCCAGAGTTGAGGATCGTGTTCCACCTTTTAGTCTTGATGATGGATGGTCCCTAAATACTTCAGGACTTTGACAAGTCCTCTCTCCTACGCTCATCCAAAGGCTTAACCTTCATGCATTTATTTATGGATCCAATGACTGTTGATCCTCGATGCTCATATCCAATGGATCAGATCTGTACTTCTCCTTTGCGCTTCCTCTAGTCAGTGGGCACTAAACTAACAGTCATCGGGTATTCGGGATTGGTGATCCAAGAGGCACTGTCGTTATTCCTCCTGATCTTTCTGATCTCTCTGAATTAGAAACTTTTCAAAGTGTTCAAATGTGTTGACCTTTTCTCTTGCTGCGAGTCAATCTCTTGGACCTCGGTTGCACTTCTAGAAAGAGAAAAGCGTTATCTCTTCTGAGCTTTTATTTCTGTATATTGTTCGCTCTGCCTTCTATTCTTTCCATCAATGACAAACACACTCTTCTTGTAAACATGCCAACAATTTTGTCTTTTCCAACAATCCTTCTTGATATGCCTAGGTTTGCCACAAAACCAACATTTATGCTTACTCTTCTTTCCTTTTTGCTTAGACCTCGATGTACCTCTCTGATTTTTCCCTCTTTCTATAGATCGACCTCTGACCAACATTGCTTCTACTGTTGAGGTGTCTTTACTGGATCTTCTCCTCATAACCTTAGAAAACAAAGCTCCCACAACAATGTCATAATCAATGGCATCTGTTGAGATAAAAAACATAGATCTGACTAGATGATCCCAAGACTCCCACAATGAACACAATAGTGTAATTGTCTTGTCCTCATCTCCGTACTTTACATTCATACTAGGTAATTGACAAATCAAAGTATTGAAAAAATTCAAGTGATGAACATATTTTGTACCTTCTTTCATCTCCAAGCTGTACAACTGCCTCTTCAAGAAGATTTTGTTCATCGAGGAATTTGTCATATACAAACTCTCTAGTCTGTTCCACAAACATGTTGTTTCATCTCCAATGATGTTAAACAACACTTCATCTGCCACACACTAGAAAATGGTGTTGAGGGCTCTTACATCTAGATCTTCCCAATCCTCGTCTGTCATGCTTGCCAGTTTCTTTGTCTTTCCTGCCAAATCCTTCTATAATCCTTGTTGCACAAGTAAATCCCACATCTTGAGCTTCCATAGCTCAAATCTATTATTGTTGCTAAATTTCTCAACTTCGAATTTCAAAATTTGAACCTTAGCCATTTTTTCTCAAAAAAACCTCTGTGAAATCACAGTCAAGCCCTCTATCAATCTTCTGCTCATACAGGAAAAAAATCCATTTTCCCAAAAACTTGCCTTTTCCTGCTTTAAGAGGATGGTGCTACTCTACTGTTGTCTTGGGTACGCCGACACGCCTTTAAAGTTTCTTGGGGAGTGTCGACTTTGGAAACTAATGCACCTTTAAGGATGCTTGGGGAGTGCCGACTTTAGAAATCGACTTCTTGTTAGTGTGGAATGGGGAGCGCTACCCTATCCGACTCTCTAGTTCTTGAACTAGGCGTGCCGAAACATGATATTTCCCTATTTCTTAAGTGTTGGAGAGATGACGCACCTCAAAAACTGCCTAGGCAGCATCGATATTCTAAAGAGCACTTGATCACTCTCTCTGGTTGCAAAAAAATATCCGGCCTCCTCAATACTCAAGTTCGCTTGTCCTTACTTGCCAAAAACACATACAAAAGTTTTTGCGTTCACAGGAAAATTGCACACAAATCGCATTGGCTCACCTGTTTTGCCTGCTCTACCTACTCTAATACCACTTATTAGGCAGGGGAAGCAAAAACAAAACACTTTAACATAGCATAAACAAGTTAAACAAGCATAAATCGAGAACAACAATCACACAATTGACACAATGATTTATGTGGAAACTCAATACGTGTAAAAACTACACGCAATGATAATCGATATTCTTATTATTCAAGGGAGAATTACAATAGCCAATCACATGCATACAACCATTGTCTCCTCCCATACACACAACTCTTCAGTATTGCGTCTTTCTGACACACAGTACACACTACACCCACTTCACCTCTATGGGTATGCTAGTATATATAGCATCTCTCAAACAATTAGACAAACTAATTATAAGAAGATGTTGATATGAATGTGCATGTGGCCGCATGGGAAATTGGTTGACAAGTTTGGAACACTTATTAGGCCATAATTCTTTTTACGGGGATTGTTCAATTTTACTCCAAATCCAATAAGAAATTGTTAAATCTACATATTTCAATTTTAGTAGAAATCCAATAAAATATTGTTAAATCTACATATTTAAATGATTATTTCTCTATAATCCTAATARATCTCTTATTAATACTTTACYAAATAATAAAAAATAAATATAATTMTATATTCACAATTTTATAATATTAATRATTAAATTAAAAAAASATTTACATTATCATTTATTAAAAATAATTTTAACAACGATATTTTATCATACCYGAATATTKTGTCATCCTCCATCTGATCTWCATTCAAAAKACATGACATTAAGGCAGTGGGAACTTGYCAATGTATTGTACTTGTCGTTTATTATGTAATTAAAGTTTGTATATATAAATTCTTAATTTTTTTTATATATWATATTTTTWAAATAATATTTTAACCATACTATTATGTAATTAATTTGTATATATAAATTATAATKTTTTTATAATTATATTTTTTTAAATAATAYTTTAATCATACTTTTATTTAAACASACTTTTATTAATAATTTAAACATCAATTTYATAATTGTTTCATTAAAATGAAATTTAGTAGTTTCATAAGAATTTTATGTTTTTTATAAAGAAAAGTAATTGAGCAACATTTGTGTATKTAGGAGTGATCAAATTTGTTAGATTTAGAAAACATGTTAARWCTTAGGTCACACATCAATAGAGATGGATTTTTTTAATTTTGATAATAAAATTTTRAAATTGATTATTAATAAAAATWATTTATTATTTTAATAATAAATTTTTCAAAATAGATTTTAAATAAAATAATTAATTTTTAATATAAAAATTTATTTGATATTGAATATGGTTTTTTCTTATTTTTAAAATAAAATTTTAAAATTGATTATAAATAAAAATAATTTATTATTTTAATAATAAAATTTTCAAAATAAATTCTAAATAAATATAATTATTTTTTATTATATAAATGTATTTGATTAAATATTTTTTTATATAATATTGAATATGGATTTGTTTTAGTGGATTTTAATTATCGTCGTCATCATCTTATTTCTACAATAAAATTTTAAAATTAATTATTAACAAAATAGTTTATTATTTCAATAATAAAAGTTCAAAATAAATTCAAAATAAAAAATAATTATTTTTTAATATATAAATTTATTTGATTAAATAAAATTATAGAAAATATCATTGATTTCGAGTTCAAATGCCCTCTTCACTATAAAAGAGAAATGGATTCTCTCCATTTTAGTTTATATCAATAATAATGAATATTTCTTCTTGAAAATTCTCACCTCTTAGTTAAACGATATATTTAAAAACACATAAATAAACAAGTGTTGTGTGGCAGCGTAGTCACTGCTGTCTTGAATTGGGAATACATGCAGAGGGATAGGAAAAAGCAGCGGAGGCAGATGGAAACTGTAGCAGAGATGTGGCAAGCAGCATGAAGCACATGTGGTATTCATGTAGTTAATGACACGTGGTGTCTAGAGCACCATTTATTTTTTGAAAGTATATAATATATTTTACGATGTTGAAAAATTGTGTCTATTTTGTCTCTTTATGTGGCAAGACAAAGTAAAGTTATATTCAAATTAAGAAAATACAATTTCTGCATAGTGGAAGATAAAAAATTACGATGACATAAATATAAAATGAGATAAAAATCAACTTAATTTGAAGTATATCAAAAAAGTTACATATTCCTGGAAATTTAAATGCATTTGTCATGTGGACTTGGATTGGGGCTCGCGCGGACCATAAGCATAGTGGAAGATAAAAATTTATGAGGACATAAATAATTTGTATTTGAAATATATTAAAAAATAATAGTTTGTTACAAATTCCTTGTAATTTAAACGTGTTTGTCATATAGACTGGGATTGGGGCTCCCGCGGACCATAAGAGAAATATGTACAAGAAATAGGACTGTAGAAAGAAGAAGCGGTCGACGGTAGAGTGTAATACCTGAAAATAATAAATTGAAATGTATCGGTCTTTGGCTAGACATTTCTATTTTAAAAAGTGGAATAACTGGGTTGATAAACAAGGCAGGATGTGATCAGTATAGACTTACAACGATGGTACGTATGAGCCCTTTTTCTATTTTCTTGTTGGTGCTTTTTCATTGATGTCATCGATGGCTACCGGAATCATGGTAAGTGCATGTTGTCTTTCATAGGCGATCTGCTTCAATTCTCTTTCGAGCCATTCTTTAATGTAGCTTCTCATTGGGGCGATGCTAATCTCATTCCGGATTTTTATGTTGAAAAGTTCATTTTCCAATTCCTTGAAGTTGATAGAAAGATTACACAGACACCGATCAATTTCCTTATTATGTACCAAGTATTTGACTAGCTAGTTGTCGATGTCATCTTGACCATATTCATGGATGTTGTAAAACTTATTCAAAGACAACACCTTAAAAATATCAACCTGTTTAATGAAGGATTTCTTAGTTAAGGGCAAGGAGTTGACGATTAAGTTGGGGTCTTAGAAGTCGTTAGTCCTTCCAGCTATGTTTATTCTGGCTAGATTTGTGAACAATTTTTCTTTTTTTGATATGGCTTGTTCACATGACTGGACAATGAGATGCAGGTTCTTCACTTTTTCTTTCCAGCATGCATTTAATTGACCGAACCAGTTTTTGGATAGGAGATCTTGTTCTCTTATTTTATTTTCTGTCATGTTGTTGAAAATGGTGCCAAAAGGGAGGACCATGTTTAAATATAAATGGTCTTCATCTTTTAACTATGCCTGCAAATGTTCTAGGAACCTATGTGCCCTCATTCCAAGGGAAGCCACGGTTTGAGATGTTTCCAACACCTCAACAATCAGTTCCATTATTTTCTTGATATTATTCTCCACATATCCTCTTCAAGATGCGAGGAGACTGGAGGATCCTTTTAACTTGGCTGTAGGAGTCTTTGGCATGGATATTGCCAAAGGATTGGCAAGAAATGGCATAGGAATGAAATCTTCTTCCAATTCCTTGACCCGATCCTTCAGTCTTGCATTCTCGGCTTCAATGCCTCCAATGGAATCATCAAGAGAATCTCCGGTCACTATGTGAAGTCGAAAGATTTGGGATGGCTGCATACCGGCAAGGTTAACCTCTGAATGGGATTTTCCTTTCTTATCTTTTACATCTTTTTTTTCCATCATGATTTTTTTGGATTTGTTGTCAAAAACAACCCTATGGAACACGAAGGATTCATCTTCGTCGAAATGTTCGATATCAAATATATCCATTGGACGACTATATTAGATTGCCTTTGTGGGTTGATCAAGGTAGTGGAATACACTATCCAGATCAGGTTCGAGTTCTATGTTCTCACTCTGAATTTTGGGCTCTTCCGCATGTCCCACAATTTTTTTTGTCTTCTTGTCCACTAGAATCTTGTGAGAAGTATCAATTTTAGGGTGAGTTGGGTCGTTATCTCCTCTATTTGAAGAACTCTAAGTTTTTTTAGTTGTTGTGGTGGGCAGTTGGAGTGATGCTCCGAGATGTTGTACTTTTGGGTGTGTTATTGGCCGATTGAACACTCTTTGCAGTGTGTCTAGGTCATCGGCATCAGAGGTGGGAGCATTGTCACCAGTGTCTCTATTTTCGGTCAGGTGTTTTTTGAAAAGAAATTTCCCAAGACAAGTGTTTGTAAATGTTGTAAAAAATTTTGTCGGGGTCAAACCCTGCTAGGCTTTCAGCATATCTTAGGTTTAGGTTTCTAAAATGGGATGTGAATTCTTCAATTGTTTTGAAGTTCCTCAACATGAAGTCCCCAACTTTCCAAGGTAGAGGAATAAACTGTTTTTTATTCTTCTCTTGGAATGGATTCAACCAGTAGTTGTATTTCTTTGCTACTTCTGTGACAAACATTATGTCCATAATGTGACATGGAAGGAGAGAAGGTTTTTCCTTGGAGCCAAAAATCCTTATCACAGTGTAATTATCCAGATGTTCAATTGCCCCCTTCCTGTCCAAAAAATGGATCTCCTGGTCAGATATCTAAGGAGCATCTTCTCCCAACAAAAATTTGAAAACAGACACAAAGCCATTAAAAACCTCATAAAAATAGTGGGAGGCCTTGTGCTTCCACAAGGCCTGGTACTAGAACGTTACTAGGTCAAATTCCCAGTTGACCTTCTTGGACAGAGACAATTTTGGAAACTGGCAGCAATGTGTTATCGCAAAAAATAAGTAGGATGGCATAAAAAATCTCTTCTCCTTTTTGAAGTTTGATAATTGGGAACAGATTTCATGGGAGATTAACTTTCCCCAATAAAAATGGCTTGTTCCTTGACTGTGAAGTACAAAATATTAAGAGCCATCTAGGAAATAGTTGATGTGGAGTCATGTCCTGTTATTCTTGTAAACAACCAAGCAATTTCCCAGTATGGATTTCTAAATGAACTAACCTGGAAGCTTGTGATATCTTCATGAACTACCATTGGGTTTTCCAAGAACTTAGGCAAGAGGTCTAACCCGTTATTATGATTTCTTAGGAACTGCTTGGAATCGTCTTCTTTGAACATCAATGTTGGCTCCGACAATCTTAACATCTGGCGAAAGACCTGAGGAGAAAAAGAAATAGAAGAGCGGTCCTGCAGTGGAATAATTATTTTGGATGGAATAAATTTATCGGCGCACCAAAAGACCAGCTCCTTACAGTCAAAAACTTCAAGGACGCAGCCTACACGAGCAATCCCAAAGGTTTGAATTACTTCGTTCTGGGTGGCAAGAGATGAGCAATAAGAACATGCCCTGGACCACTGGAAGTCCTGGTCCTCACGCTCGAAGTTTTTCACTGTATCTCCACAAAACTGTTGTCGAGCTGATGCCATAGGTTTGTGAGAACATTTGTTTGTTGCAGACAATGATTGAAATGAATAGTTGGAGGCGATAATATTAGTATCCACAAATGTTGGTTCAATGCTAATCAATGGGGAAGATCCTCAAGCCTTTCGCTGATTAACGACAATCTCTATGGGTGTTGTATGGTGAAATCTTAGCAATAAAGCTTATTTATTGCATATTTAGAAGTGCGAAGATGGCGGGTATGGCAAAGAACAATTAAGGGTTGGAGGTTTCATGAACGTGTCAACCCGACGAGGTGCCAGTGACATTTCATGATTTTTAAATTAACACTCGGAAGGGATAATATAACGCTCCACAAATATTGGTTTAATGCAGAAGTTGGAGTGTTATTTGCAGGTCATGGAAAAATTGATAGTGCAATTTAGACAAAGTGGAAGCACTCGGTCAAAACACGTGAATTCGCCAATCCGCACAACAAGACATTTTCGAAAAAAACAACTAAATAAACAGAAATGAAAACTACAGGGGATAAGAGAGTGGGAAAATAGAAAGGCAGAGGGAAATTTTCGAAAGAGGGAATTGGTTTCAAGCAAGCCCCATTGTTGCAAAACCATTAGTTTCTAGTAATTACCAGTAAATGATTTCTTGAAGATTTGATACATTCTTCCACGATTGTAACATATTAAATTAAGTATTAAACTTCTTGCATTATGGGTTGTCATCATTAAAGATTAATAATTGCATCTCTAGAAAAAGAATGACGATCTTCCTGCAACATTGTGATTTGGTATTTCTATGTTCTATCTGCATCACGAATGGAATTGAACGTTGGTTTGAAAATGGTCTGAAATTCATTTTTTTGTTTCCATAAAATCCTGATGGATCGACACAGTGCATTGCCATATAATTGTTAAATGCTCCATTTTAGAACAAATTACGTAAGTGAATAAAATATCAAAGAACTACGAGACTGTCAAACCATGCCAATGAGAAGAGGTGTTAAATCCAGAAAAGAAGCAACAAACAAGACTGCCAAGGTAATTTTTTTAATAGTAAATCCATTAAAACAAAACAATACTGAGAACTATATATCTATGCTTAGAAATTGGATTGAGTTCTTTGGTCCAAAACACTGAACATATTTTCCATAGACATGGGCATAGGATCTGCAACATGTAGGAGCCATCGATATTCTAATCAACATGCATAGAAAATTGATTACCATGATTTTTTTTCCAGGAAATCCTTGCAGCCTTCTCCTCGGTGGATCACTGTCCGGTGCGCTGATCTCAATATTTTGCAGAAGACTTGCACTAAGAAAGAAACTAGAAAGTGGACCTGTAGTGGAGTAAATCCCTGGCTTGAAGCAAATGAAAAAAAACCATGTGGTAAAATTCATAGTTCTCACAAGCTTTCCGTGAGGAAGAAGACGAAAAATGTTGTAGGGAAAACATAATAGCCCGAAACTAAAAGTTAGGAAACACCAAGAAACCATCTCCTCACATTTGAAAACTTCAGGGAAAAAGGTTGGACGTGCAATTCCAGAGGCCCAAATTAGTCCATTCTGGGTGGAAGGAGATGACTAGTAGGAATATGCCTTGCACCAGGGGGAGTTCTAGTCCTCATTCCCTAAGATGTTAATTGCATATCCAGAGAACAGGCCAGTGGTCCCACAACTGAATAGTTTTTTGTCTTGAAATATATATCTGGGAGCATCAATATATCATTTCCTTACAGTGAAAGACTTTCGCCCAGAACATACTAATCTAGACCTATGGAATTCCTACTTTTAGGCTGCAAAGAGGCTATTGCATTCAACATCGATTTCTTTTCTATAACCCATTCTTTTGGTGTTGTCAGGACTACCATCACCGAGTTGGGAAGTGTCTCCCATTATAGTTGATTTCAATTTGGGCATAGTAGTGGGACCAGTCTCTGCATTTCCATCATCCATTGGCGTACAATCGTCCATCAGATCATATTCTTCTGGCTCGAAATCCATCGCATCAACATCTGCGCCAGGTATCAATGTAAGTAGGAATTTGTTTTGAGCAGGCAAGGTTGCATTGGAATTGTTTTTCTTGAAATATATCTCTCGCTGCACCAAGGGACCATCTCCTTTTTGCTCCTGGGTGGAGGGAAATGAGTAATAAGAATATGGCCTATCATAATAGTACCTATGGACATAATGTCCGAGGGTGTTTACTATATCTGGACATAACTGTTGTGGAACTGTTTCCATAAGTTAACGAGAATTTATGTTTGAAATGGAAATTGAGGAGGGATAATATAACCGTCTGCAAATCTTGGTTTAATGCATATCAATGGAAGATCTCCTCAAGACTTTTGTTTATCAATGACAATATCCAGGGTTCATGCATAATGAGTTGTTACGATTAAAGATTACTAATTGAATATTTACAAAATATTGCGAAGGTGGCAGTGACGACAGAGAATGATTAAGAGTTAGATATTTCGTAAAGGTGCCAATCGGCCCATGCATGAAAGATTGCATCATGTTTGAAATGAATGCTTGGAAAGGATAACATTCTTCTCCACAAATATTGGTTTAATTCGTATTAATGATGAATATTCTTTGGCCTTCCGGACATTAATGATAATCTTAATGGTTCTTGCAAGATGAACTACTAGCATTAAATATTTAATTGCATATCTAGAAAGTACGAAGGTAGTGGGGATGGTGAAGAGTGAGCAAGCATTGCACATTTCGTCATCCCGCCAATCCATGAAATAGATTTCAATAAATGCCTAAGTATGGAAAGCAGTTGGGTGGGCTTTAAAAAAAGGAACAAAAGATATACCTAGGAGATGTGAGGGGTCGATGGTCAAATTGCACGTCACAGTGACATATTTCGGCCATCAATTTGTATATCACGAAATTTTGGGTGCTCTTTGAATGTAGTGGAACAGTGGAAGCACAATGTTGAGCAAGCTTAGATAGGAACCAATGATGGTAATAGTGGCCAATTATGCAATGGAAAAGTAGTTGGTCGGACTTGTGATATAAAATCATTAGACATAGTCGAAATAGGAAATATTGATAGGCTTGAAAACAAGCCCACATGATTTACCTAGGAAACGTGAGGGGCCGATGGTCAAATTGTATCTACCCCAGCTATTGCGAGGGTCAATTTGTATATTGCGGAACATCGGGTGTTGTATGTAAAAGCAAGAGACATTCGAAAAAAGGACACATTCGGAAAAATGACCAAGTAAACAGAAATTGAAAGAAAAAGAGATAAAGGGGATTTTTTTTGCTAATTTGTAGATCGCGGAAGTCTGGGTGTTGTTTGTAGGCAACAGAACAATGGAAGCGCAATGTTGTACCCGTCTATCTCAGAACCCACGACTCAAAAATTTTGTTCAATATGAAATGGGGAAGCGGTCGATCAGGCTGGTGATATAAAAGTAACAGGGGAAATCTAAATACGTGAACCGCCAACTCCCATAGCTAGACATTTTCTGAAAAATGAGTAAGTAACTAGAAAGGGAAAGCAGAGGGAAAAAAGAAAGGGGATGGAAATTTTCATAAGCGGGAATTGGTATAAGAAAGGCCCATTGATGGGAGTTGGCATAAGAAAGCAAGGCATGGTTATAGTTTCTAGGATCCATAAGATATACCCAGGAGACATAAGGGGCCGATGGTCAAATTGCACATCACAATGACAGATTTCGGCCATCAATTTGTATATCACAAAATTTCGGGTGCTCTTTGCATGTAGCAGAATAGTGGAAGTGCAATGTTGAGAAATCCTGGCTAGGCACCGACGATGGTAATAGTGGTCAAGTATGAAATGGACAAGAACATGGTCGGACTTGTGATATAAAATCATTAGACATAGTCAGAACATGAAATATTGGCGGGCTTGAAAAGAGGCCCACAAGATTTACTCAGGAGACGTGAGGGGTCGATCTTCAAATTGTATCTACTCCAACTGTTAAATGCAAACCGCATAACATGCAACAGGAGACAATGACGTATTTCAAAGGTCAATTTGTATATTGAAGAACTTCAAGTGTTGTATATAAAAGCAGGAGACATTTGGAAAAGGGACATTCGGAAAAAGGACCAAGTAAACAGAAATTGAAAACAAAAGAGATAAAGGGGAATTTGTTAGCTAATTTGTAGATCGTGGACGTCTGGGTGATGTTTGTAGGCGGCGAAAGAATGGAAATGCAATGTTGAACCCCTCTATCTGGGAACCTATGATTCAAAAAGTTTGTTCAATATGTAATGGGGAAGCGGTCGGTCAGCCTAGTGATATAAAAGTAACAGGGGAAATCTGAAGACGTGAATCTGCCAACTCCCGCAACTAGACATTTTCCAAAAAATGAGTAAGTAACTAGAAAGGGAAAGTAAAGGAAAAAAAGAAAGGGGATGTCAATTTTCGGGAGCGAGAATTGGTATAAGAAAGGCCCATTGATGGAAATTGGTATAAGAAAGTGAGGCATGGTTACAGTTTCAAGGACCTGTTTGTATAAGAGAAGTGTCGAAAAGATACAAGAAAATCAATTATGGGATGTTTAAGTAAAGTTATTGTACTGTTAGCTTAACCGCAAGTAGAACAATGACGAATTTGAATTTTAATGTCCTCTCGTTGATATGATAGTTCCATTGGACTTCGCACAGTGTATATTCTTTTATTTCAAATTATTCCAGGAGATGAATTTTTCTAAGTTCATCGATCAAGGAAAAGTGCTAAAAACGAGATAAAGGGGAATTTGTTTGCTAATTTCTAGATCGCAGAAGTCAGGGTGTTGTTTGCAGATGGTGGAACAATGTAAACGCAATGTTGAACCCGCCTATCTAGGAACCCGCGAGAAAAAACGTTTGTTCAATATGAAACAGGGAAACAACTAGTCGGGCTGGTGATATAAAAGTAAGTGGAAATATGAAGACATGAATCTGCCAACTCCCGCACCTAGAAATGCAATGCAGAGGGAAAAAGGAAAAGGGCATGGCAATTTTTGGAAGCAGGAATTGGTGTAAGAAATCACATTGATGGTCTTAAAAGTAACTATGAAGTGCAATAAACATGTGAACAGGTTCTTCAATCAAGGAATATATACAACGAGCCATGCTTATAGTTTCTAGGATCTGTATGTATAAGAAAAGCATCCAAAAGTTTCAAGAAAATCAATTTTGGGATGTATAAGTAAAGTTATTGTACTGCCAGCTTCATCGCAAGTATAACAATGATGAATTTGAATTTTAATGTCATATCGTTGATATGATACTTTCATTGGACTTTGCAAAGTATATATTCTTTTATTTCAAATTCCACGAGATTAATTTTGTTGACTTCATCGACCAAGGGAAAGTGCTAAAAACAAGATAATGGGGAATTTGTGTACTAATTTGTAGATCGCAGAAGTTCGAGTGCTATTTGTAGGTGACGAAACAATGGAAATGCAATGTTGAACCCGCCTATTCGGCAACCTGTGATCCAAAAAGTTTGTTCAATATGAAACGGGGAAGTGACCAGTTGGACTGGTCATATAAAAGCAAGTGAAAATATGAACACGTGAATCCGCCAACTTCTGCACCCATACAATTTCCCAAAACCGAATAAGTGACCAGAAAAGCAAAGTAGGGGGTGAAAAAGAAAGGGGATGGCAATTTTCAGAAGTTGAAATTGGTGTAACAAAGTGTTATATATGGTGTTAACAATAACTATGAAGTGCATTAAATATGTGAACAGGTTCTTCAAGGAAGGAATAGATACAGTGAGTGATGCTTATAGTTTCTAGGATCTGCTTGTATAAATAAGAGAAGCGTAAAAATCACATGGAAAATGAATTTTGGGATGTCTAAGTAAAGTTATTGTACTGTTCATCGCAAGTATAACAACAACTCATTTGAATTTTAATGTCCTCTCGTTGATATGATAATTCCATTGGACTTAACATAGTATATATTCTTTTATTTCAAATTATTCCAGGAGATTAATTTTGTTAAGTTCATCGATCAAACAAAAGTGATAAAAATGAGCCACACACAACATTTGCGTCACAAAACTTATATCAAAGGGAAAATCATGTCCTCTATAGTCTTTAAGATCATAGAAAAACTGCAAAGATCCTGAATGTATTATTAATTTTCCAGAGTGAAGCATACAACCAAGAACCAAGTAAACACCAATTGTATTGATATATTGATATATTGATCAAAAAATGGAATTCCATTATATATCAAAAAATTCGATATATAAGAAAAATACATCATCCCATTGGTTTATGTTTCTTGACAAAGCTTGATACACATTTTTTTTTTGAGCCAATATGCAATATCGCATTTTCCTCATTCAAGGTAAGTTTTCTATGTATCCGAAAGTCGCGCAGCATGTAAACAATCTTTGCCTTTTTATGTAGGTATGCTTCATATGGAAATTCTGCTAACTTAGGAATCACATCTTGTAATAGAGGCTGTCGAATTGTACACTGCACTGTTGTGTTTCCAACGGTTCAGATAGCAACATTGAGGCAATGTTTATATATGTATGGACATTTTTTACTGCATCGTAGATAATCAATTGTATTATCACTTATGAAGGCAGAAGTAGAAGTCGGAGAGTTGCATTTCGCACACACAGGATCAAAGGGGGTCAAGTACGCATTCACTGCAACCAAAACACCTTCAACCTGGAAACGTGAGCATAACAGTTAATATAATTAACAACATAATTTACAACTTCACCCCCCAAAAAAATTAGAAACAAAAACATAAAATGTAGAGACTTGGTCAAGACTATTTGTATGAACAAAGGGAGGATGAAGTTGTAGATGTATACGCACAATAGTTGTAGATCTATTTAGCTTCTTGACATCTTGTACTATGTCTGCTCGCAACTTCGTTACAAATGTTGATTGAGTTGTGCGAAAGGTCCTTTCTTTACCATCTCTTTTCTTTTCTATATTTTTTAAGAGAATAAGTGGAAATTTCGCTTTATGCAATTGTTGTTCGACTGATGAAAACAAATTTGAATAGGTATCGAACAATTGCGTCTACAACATAGAATAGTGCAATATTTTTGTAACTTAACTGAGATACATGGACATGCGAAAGAAAAGGACAAAAACTTGATATGGAGAACGATACCATTGCCTTGTCATTGTTTGACTCTCCATCTTTTATATCGAGAATGTGTTGCGAGCCAGGTTTTCTTGTGAGTGTCACATCTGCGCCAATGGTTCTGATTGGGTAAATGTCGTTGCTCTGTGCAAGTTGGCTGACAGTTGTGTCTGGGATGAAACAATATTCTAAACAAATAGCAGGGTTTTTTTCCACGATACTGGTTTCATTGTGCGATATAATCCGATCACAATCATCATGGTCATATATTGTTTTGGGAAATATATTAAAATTTGTAATGGATATCCCATTACCTGGCAATATATTTTCTACATGTTTGTGTACAAGTTGTGTAGGAATATTTAGTGTAATTGTCATGAGGGCCTCCTTGCCTGTCATCTCAGCGTGCATAATGGATCTAGTTTTGTTTTCCTTGTCCAAGTAGGTGCTATAGACGACCATTATGTCCCTGATGAACACTTGTCCATTTCAGTTGTTGTTCAAGCCCTATATTGATAGCATTTTGGGTGTTACAAGTTTAGACCTGGTGACAATTTTTAACATGAAAGTATGTGAATGGTAAAGTGATTTTTTTTTTGTTTTCTTTTTTTTTCCTACCATGAATGTACAAGTAGACACATATCTTGGATGAACTATGGAGCCAAGGTTTTGCAACCAGACCTCTTATTTGCAGAGCCTGCGCTGTATTCGACATCTCGCTTTCACTTATTGATACTTCTTATCAATTGCAAAGTATGTGTTGTAGATGACATCAACATATTCACCATGCCATAGATGAACAAATAGTCTCACATATTTGTTTGGTAAACATAAGAATAACATAATGTATGCATCTTTATCTTTTGCCTTGTCGGTCTGTTGATCTTTGGAATTATTGACTGCTCATGGGCATGTCACTAGTCCAACTTTTTTCTGATGCAAGCATGTGTAGATGAACATCAGAAGGACTAAACGAGCATATTCATTGTATATTGTCCATTATTTTTCTTAATGACACATGCAGGGTCGAAGGGCATGGAATATGAAATACATTGTGAAGGGATTCTCAGGAAACATGAGGACCCGAGGGTCAAATTGTAAGCCTCATATTTTTTGACTCGAAAATTGTAAAACAGTAAATAGGCTGTGATGGTGGGACAAGAGGGCCAATCTGTATATCACATAAACTTTGAGGCCAAACACACAATCTTGAACCCACCAGCCTGGCACCCACAATCGACAAAGTGGGTAAGTATGGAATAAGGTAGAAGCATGACCATAAATGTGAACACATGAGTCTACCAACCCGTGCACCAAGACAATTTTGGAAAGACGACTAAGCAGAGCAATCAAAAAGAAAAAGTAATAATAGAAAATGGAAAAATTAGAAATGGGGAGGGCACAAAGGCCCATTGTTGCCAAATCGTCATTTTCTAGTGCAATATTATATGCCCCAACCCGTTTTGTATGTTTAATTTACTAGCACGGTTGGTATACCTTTTCAAAGATTGCACAATAGAACCCTCTATTGTTGCATATAAGAAATCATCTTCCTTTCCAATCAATTTTTTTTTCCAAGGTAGCAATTATGAGTATACAGTGGACATGAAGACAAGTTAGTATGAAGAAAGACATGTAAAAGAAAGAAATACAGTTTTATTTATTTCAATGTAGCAACAAAGAGAATATGATTCACATGAGAATAAGAAGAAAGATATGTAGTATATACACATAGTAAAAAAGGTGCAAAGTAGTAGAACAAGTAGAACAAATACACAGACAATAAATGAAATACTAAATACTGAAATATGAAATAATAGTACAGGTATGCACCTCTACAACTCATCGTCTATATTCGTGCCAAAGAGTCCATCGTCCTCTCCAACCACTCTATTTTTTCAAATGTAGGAATGCATGAAAAATACAATGGATGGAAGAAGACATGTAATGAAGATAATTTACTATGAAGGAAGGCACGGAATATCTACATACGACAAACAAGGTGAACACATATACAGACAATAAATGAAATACAAAACAACGAAATATGAAATAACAGTACAAGCATGTTCCCTTTGTATGTTTTAAACCTGTGAAGTAAAGAAATATATATAGATTCTTAGGAAAAACAAAATTTAATCAATGGCTCATACACAGAGTACACAAAGATTTTATACCGAAAACCCTCAACTAGGAAAACCTTTCTTATATTCATTATATCGAATTTCACCATTCACCATACAATATATATACAATTTTTTTAGGTATTCCGTAGATACCAAAACCCTAATCCCTTAATCCAGGATTAATTTACAAAACCGCAAAAAATAGAAAAATCCGCCAAAATAGAAAAAACTGCCCAACAAAAAAAATTTACCGCCCATTGTCGAATGTTGCACCTAACCAGGGGGGGCATAACTACCCCCCCCTGGGACCCCCTTAGGAAAGTGCTCGGTGCACATGACACAAAGAGAACTGCTAGAGGGATTGTCAAACGTAGTTGTCATATCTAACGTGCCCACACACACACATGCAACGAATATAAGAGATACCCAACATTCTCCCACTTGTTGTTTTCTTTGCATCTAGGGGTCCAGGGGATTATATAGTCAACAATCCAGGGCATCAATGCCCATTGTTACTGTAGCGTACCTTTTCGCTTACCCAGAGCATATAACGCACATTATAAAAATCAGTATACACTTACGTTTGATCACATAACACATACGGTCCAGTATATATATATACACCACATGGATTTAGAGAATTAAACACACTCCACACAGAGTATTCATATGAATTATTGCCATAATTAACAATCACTTGCACTTCATAGTAATTCATATACACAACGGAAAACATGATAATATAAACAACACAGTCATGCCAAAATGTGATAAGAACATAGTTAAACACTTATCTTGTGACAGTGGTGAAATCCACCAACCAAGTGCAGGCCTTCCACGAACCTCCCAGCCTTAGACCACACTGTTCATCAGCTCAATAGTGGTTCACCCCCGAGTAGGGACCGAGCTCCACCCCAAGGCAAGAAATCCTAACTAGGCTGAGGTCACAGGGAAAACCACACTTAGAATCTGGAAGGATTTTTCCCAGGATGCCATCTTACGCCCACTACTTCTAGACTCTCATTCCCCACATGCATGTTCCTCCTGGGAGTATACACCTTCACAAGAACAGTCCATCGGTGCTAACCTCCTCTCTGGGCCTCGGCAACAGGCCGGATCAAGAAGTCTCAGAGCCGGAAGCTGGTGCTGGATACTCTCTGGAAGAAACCTCTTCCAACAACATCCACCTCACTCCCTTCGAGAGAGATCACTCATAGGCTCAATTGCCACCTTCACTGGGAAACAATTCATGCGCAGTCCATCTCTGCCTAACCACACAGTTCCCTGAGAATACGGACTAGAAATTCTTGAAATAAGCTCAGCAATCGCAACTGGATCTCATGGTGTTGATTTCCAGAATTGCTTCAGAAACCATTTTCCGGAGGAAACTACTCCGACTCCCTTCCACTCCTTTCCCCGACAGAATGGTCATTTTCCCCTCTGGCCGAATGGTTTCTTCTCCTCCCCCCCCCNGGGATAGACTCACCCTCTGTTTTTGGGAATATGTGACAGACAATCCACGCAAGGGTCATCGCAGGTTCAGACAGTTCAGAAGATGTACGAGGGTGTTTCTGCAGGGGTCAGATCCGTTCCTCGTGGCAGTCCGTGAGTCGTAATGGAGAAGAGAACCCCCAACACGGCTCATCGCGACTTTTATTGCATGGTCAGGGTTGACTCTTTTCACCCATGCGACTGCATGCATTCCAGTAATGTGCGTACTTCCCACCATTTGGAAATCACATGTCCTTTCAAAAAGGACTTAGGTCAAAACATATAATGCACTTTTCTTTTGGAATAGTATTAAAATATTATTCCCAAGGCTTAAACCCCCTAGGCTCAACACTTAGCCCCTTTTTCCCTCCTCCAGCCCCTAATTCCTTACCCATTCTATGGACGCTTAGTCCCCCTTCACTCATTCATCGTGGTTGGTCTGCACCTAGAGGTGTTTAAATTTTTATTAATCATTCTACATACATAGATGTACAACAACAGGCTCCTAGCCCTCAACACTTAGGCTCCCTGGCCTGATAAACACATAAGCCTACCGGATTATACAAAACTTGGCTCACCAGCCTATAAAACATAATTACAATTTCTTTTAAAACATATTTTACAACGGGGTTCGGCCTTGGGGACACTACAATCCCCCTCCCCTTATTTTTGCACTGTCCTCAGTGCAGCTTTACACAGCATCGGCATGCCTTTCAAAATTTTCAAAAAGATGCAGGTACTCTGCCCGCATAACCTCTTCATTCTCCCATGTCGCATCCTCAGGACCGTACCAGGTCCACTAGACCTTTACAAGTTTTATAGCTCGATTCTGCAGCTGCTTGCTTTTCCTATCCAATATGCGCACAGGATGCACTTGCAGGACACCTTTTGGTTCCACCTGAATCACATTCCAATCGATAACATGATTAGCATCAGGTACATATTTCTTAAGCAATGAAACATGAAATACATTATGTACAGTCATAGAGGCAGGTAATGCAAGCATGTATGCAACTGGCCCAATCCTTTCTAGGATATCAAATGGCCCATAAAATCTTGCTGCCAACTTGGTGCAACTTCCCAATTTCAGGGAACTCTTGTTAGTTTTCACTTTCAGGAAAACATGGTCACCCACTTTGAATTCTCTATGGGTTCTGTTACTATTAGCGTAACTTTTCTACTTGTCTTGGGCAGCTTTCAGATTCTGTTTGATTTTTATCATTTGATCTTCCATCTCCTTGAGTAGTTCAGGTCCTACTACCACTCTGTCAGCTAGATTATCGCAGCTCACTAGCGTGTTGCACTTTCTCCCATAAAGCGCCTTGAATGGGCTCATCTTTAATGATGCATGGTATCCATTATTGTAGGCAAATTCTACCAAATGCAGGTAGTCTTCCCACCTTGATGGTTTATCCATCACATACATTTTCAGCATGTCTTCGATTACTCTGTTTACTCTCTCTGTCTGTCCATCAAACTCGGGATGATATGTTGTGCTAAAGTTCAGATTCGTTCCGAATCCTTTGAACAGTCCTTTCCAGAATTTCGAAGTGAATTTTGGGTCTCTATCAGACACAATTGTCTTAGGAATTCCGTGCAAGTGTGCAACTTCTTTTAAAAATATATCAGCAACATCTGCTGCTCTATGGGTGGTTTTCAGTGGAATAAAATGGGCAGCTTTGGTAAGCTTGTCCACTACCACCATGATTGAATCATGTTGCTTGCTTGTTCTAGGCAATCCTATGATAAAATCCATTGTTACCACATCCCATTTCCATTCAGGAATAGGTAAAGGTTGCAACAACCGTGCTAGGTGTCTGTGCTCAGCCTTGACCTTCTGGCATTCCATACATCTGGCGATGTATTCAGCAATTTCCTTCTTCATACCTAGCCAGAATTAATGGCTTTTGACTACTTCCACAGTCTTCTGGTATTTAGGATGACCAACATAAGTCACATTATCCATTTCTTTTTGAATTTCCAGCTTCAATTCTCGGTTATTAGGTACATACACCCTGCTTTTATACAGAAGTAAACTATCAGTTCCTAAGGTGTAACTTTCCTTGGTTTTTGGTTTCTCATGCTGTTATAGCTTTGCTACAAGTCTTTTGTACCACAAATCAGCATTTGAAGTTTCAAGAATTCTGTCTTTCAATTCAATTTTGTACATGCTAATGGATGTAGCATGTAATTCATGCAATTTTCTGCTGAGTGCATCAGCCACTTTATTGTCTTTCCCTTTGATATGCCTGGTATCAAAGTCATATTCGCATAGAAATTCCAGCCATCTAATTTGCCTGGCATTTAGGGTTGGCTGATCAAATAAATACTTCAGACCATTGTGGTCTGTTCCTAATTCGAATTTCTTGCCCATGAGGTAATGTCTCCATTTCCTCAATGCACGGACAACTGCTGCTAGCTCTAAATCATGAGTGGCATAATTCTTTTCATGCTCTTTCAGCTTTCGGGATTCATAACAAATTACAGATCCCTCTTGGCTGAGAACTCCTCCCAACCCTTCCTTACACGTATCCATGCACACTATGTAATCCTTACTTGGATCTGCAATATTTAGGATTGGAGCACTAGTGAGCAGTTGCTTCAATTGCTGGAAGCTGACCTCACATTGTTCAGTCCACTGGAACTTCTTTCCTTCCTTTGCAAGGAAGTGATAGCATGAGCTATCCTTGAAAATCCGGCTATGAACCTCCTATAATAACCTGCCAGACCCATAAAAGATCTAACTTCCGTCACATTTCTTGGCATTGGCCATTCTCAAATGGCCTGTACCTTATCAGGATCCACAACGATCCCCTCTTCAAATATAATGTGTCCCAAATAATGGATCTGCTTTCGGTAAAATGAGCACTTGCTCAGTTTTGCGTAAAGCTGGTGTTCTCTCAACACCTGCAACACCATTCTAAGATGTTGTTCATGTTCTTCCTCTGTCTTGAAATACACCAATATATCGTCCAACAAGACTATGACAAACTTGTCTAGATAATTTCTGAAAACTCCATTCATTAAGCACATAAAGACAACAGGCATGTTGGACAGTCCAAACGGCACCACTGTGAACTCGTAATGACCATACCTTGTTCTAAAGGCAGTCTTTCCAATGTCCTCATCCTTTATTCTCACTTGGTGATATCCTAATCGGAGATCTATTTTCGAAAATATTTTTGCATTCTTCAACTGATCAAAGAGATCATCGATCCTTGGTAGAGGATACTTGTTCTTGACAGTGACCTTATTCAGCTGTCGAAAATCAATGCACAGCCTCAACGTCCCATCTTTCTTCTTCATGAATAGGACCGGGGCTCCCCACGACGACACACTGGGGAAAACATAACCTTTCTTTAGTAGCTCTTCGAGCTGCAATTGCAACTCTTTCATCTCTGGCATACTCATCCTATAAGGATCTTTCGAAACTGAAGTTGTTCCAAGCATCAAATTTATAGAAAAATTGATGTCTCTCTTCAGAGGTAGTCTTGGCACCTCCTGAAACACGTCCTCAAACTCCTTGAGCACCCTGTGGTATTCCAGATTCGAGACCACATCTTGGAATACTTCTTCCACCCGGGCTACAAATAATTGACAGCCTTTCCGGTAACATTTCTTCAGCTGCATGGCTGAGATTTCTCTAACAACCATGGCTCTGGGAATTCCTTGAACTATTACCTGATTTCCCTCTTCGTCCAGACAAGTGAATCTCTTGTTACGACAATCCAAAAGGGCATGGTGTTGTTCCAACCAGTCCATCCCAATTAAGAAATCATCTGAGATGAAAGGTAGAATGTTCAATTCAGCCTTAGTGCTCATCCCCTTCATGTCCAATGAACAGGTCTTAACCAACTCAGTGACCTTCCTCTTGGTCCCTGTGGCTAACTGCACCAATCAAGACTTCTCATGTTTTCTCCTCATTATATGCAAACTTTCCACCACTCTAGGATCTACATAACTATGGCTAGCTCCTGAATCAATTAAAATAACAAGTGGTCGGTTGTTGATTGTACCTTCCACTTCAATCATGTGTGATTGAAATTTTGCTTGCTTGTTGTCTAGGGCTGTGTAGATTCTCAACATTTTTCTACCCATATCCTCCACTGTTTCAACTTGCTAAACAGTATGTACAGTTCTTGCCTTACCATTTTTATGGGGACAATCTCTGTATTTGTGGTTTCCTTGATATCCCCAACACTGAATGGGTGTTAGTCTCTACCTTTGTGCACCCTTTTCGGTCCTTCTCGACTCTCTAAATGATGGTTGTTCCTGACGACTGTTTCTGAGAAAGGAAGGCTTTCCTCCCTTCTACCTCTATTCTTTCTTAAACCTCTTCTGGTCATCCCAAGCCTTCCGAAAGGTAGGCTTTTCCCTTTGTTGTTTGTATAAACATTTCGCTTTTCTGATAGTCTCTTCCATGGTCTTAGGATTTTCATATTGAATCTTGTCACTCATGAAAGGTGGTAGTCCACTCAGATACCTCTGAATCTTGACGGCCTCGTCTTTGATGAATGGAACATACTTCAGTAGTTCCAGAAAACTTCGTTCATACTCATCAATGGTCCTACTGCCCAACTTGAGTTCGAAGAACTCCTTCATCTTTCTGTCATAGTATCTTTTAGTCAGGTATTTCTTCTAAAAATACCTCTTAAATTCCTTCCAAGTGACCTCTTTCTCTCTGATGTGTTGCACCTTCACAAACTGATCCCACCACATGGATGCTTTTCCTTTCAGTTGGTACATTGCAATTCTTCCTTCTGTATGGGCAGAATAATTCTGCAATTGGAAGTATTTCTTCATGCCAAGAAACCATGTCTCGGCATCTTCCTCCTTCTTATGTTCTCCATCAAATGTTGGAGGCTTAATCTTGTTCATATCTCCTTTCAATTCCTCTCTTCTAGATTTCCGATGTTTTCTAGTAGGGGATGGGCTTGAACTACTGTGTGTCTTACTGTTAGAATGTCTTTGGGAGCGACTAAGATGTCAACTACTACTCCTCGACCTACCTCTTCTCCTATGGGTTCTGTGACTCTCTGTCATACTTGAGTCTCTTCCTTTTTCGAGTTTCTTCTCTATTCTTTCCAGGCTCTTCAACATTTTTAAATTGAATTCACCCTGCCGATCCCGGATTTTCATGAGCTTTCGGCTATCATCTAGGCGAGCCTGGGCATCTTCTTGTAATCTTTCGATGAGTTGCATCATATGTTATTCCTTATCCATCTCTTTTCCGTGCCCATTGGAGTTCGATCCTTCGAATCCTAGGTTAACATCCTTTCCTTCCTGTTCATCTTCTATTTCAGGGGTAAACTATAGTTTTCCCCACTCCATACTCGACATTGATTAACTGTATTTCTAGCCTTCATTGAACTCTGCACATGCACTGTGCAATTGAATTCAAAATTTTTTAGGCCATTAAACTTTATGAACAATCCACAACATTTAAAACTAATACGAACAAGAACAAATGACATTTCAAATTCACAAAGTTTTCTGAGCTGTCTGGCTCTGCAATTTTTGGGACTTCGGAACTTCGGACTCTCGGTCCTCAAAGATCCGACAGTTAAATACACGAAACCCAAGTCACCCTTTTCGCAACTCGCGATCTCGTGAGTTTGTGAGTCGAAAACCTTTGACTTATTTCCTCTAACCGTCGATACCAGAGATGCGACACGGGTATGGCTCCCTCCTCGCTAGCGTCTGCTACGCATGACCATAGCCTAGGGCTGAGTGCTAGCACCCTTTGCTATTCGCACCTTCGTGAGTGTGTGAGTCGAACTCTTATGCCTCCCGTTGCGATCTTCCGAGACACAATAGGTCAACGCTGAGCTAACTCCTCCCTCGACGGACTTCCGCTACTCGAAACCTCGCAACCTCGCCGGTTGAATCGTAGAGCTTTCACACTCCTATTCCGTGAACTCCCGAGATGTGAGAATTCAATGGAGTGTCGACTCCTATCCCCAGGCAATGCGTGTCCACCCGTCGACCATGCGGGTCCCACCTTATGCTCTGCCACGCAACCACACGAACCTCCCCTCTTGGCACTTCGCGACTCGCGAATCCTAACGCCAATTCTTCGGGACTTCTCGCGGCGAGATCCCGAGGCTTCGTGCCACCTGTATTCCACTCACTTGCCTCGTTATGGCCCACACTATCTTCCAACTGTCGGGGTATCGCTTCTCGCAACCTCGCGACCCTCGTGGCCAAATTCTCGAGCTCTTTTCTCACGAGGCTCCGATACACGATCCCACGTGCGGATCCAATGGTCCTCCCATGATTCGGATCCAACGGTTGTCTTCCCTCCTCGTGACTTCGCGACTTCACAACTTGGAGCACCCAACTCTTGGGCTATTACCCTGCGAACTCCCACGTTCGTGAGACCCGAATCCTGGATCTCTTCGGCACTTCGCCGACTCCGCGATTGCTGCCACCTGTCCTCCTCAGATGGACAGCTGTGATTCTCTCGCGACTTTGCCACTTGCGAAGTCAAAGGAATTCCTTCTCTGACCTTCAATGTCCGAATCCCCGATAGAGAGGATCTTGTGACATGTGTCCTCCCAATCGGATGGCCCAGATTTCCTCGGGACTTCGCATATCGTGATTTCCATATTTCCTATGTACTTCAAAAGGAATTTTAATTCCTATGTGCATTTTTCCCAGATATGATGGTCACGAGGGCTCGCCTTCCCTCCCAAATAGATCCCAAGGTTCTAACACCATTGGTGTAGAGACCTGCCTCCCCATGGCCATAGACCACACCAGCCTATAGTTTCATAGCACCGCTATACTTCCCGAGTTTTAATAAAACTCGTCAAGTGTCTCTGTGATGCTTTGGAGCAAACTAGGGTCTGAAATTGGTCCTTCCGACTCAATTTCCCCTTGCATTCTCAATCCAAAGACCGCTCCACTGGCCCATCTAGGCTCAGTGTCAAAACCTTATCTCTGATACCAATTTGTAGCGTACCTTTTCGCTTAACCAGAGCATATAACGCACATTATAACAATCGGCATATACTTACGTTTGATTACATAACACATATGGTCCAGTATATATATATACACCACATGGATTTAGAGAATTAAACACACTCCACACAGAGTATTCATATGAATTATTTCCATAATTAACAATCACTTGCACTTCATAGTAATTCATATACACAGTGGAAAACATGATAATATAAACAACACAGTCATGTCAAAATGTGATAAGAACATAGTTTAACACTTATCTTGTGACAGTGGTGAAATCCACCAACCAAGTGCAGGCCTTCCACGAACCTCCCAACCTTAGACCACACTGTTCATCAGCTCAACAGTGGGTCACCCCCGAGCTGGGACCGAGCTCGACCCCAAGGCAAGGAATCCTAACTAGGCTGAGGTCACAGGGAAAACCACACTTAGAATCTGGAAGGATTCTTCCCAGGATGCCATCTTACGCCCACTACTTCCAGACTCTCATTCCCCACATGCCTATTCCGCCCGGGAGTATACACCTTCACAAGCACAGTCCATCGGTGCTAACCTCTTCTCTGGGCCTCGGCAACATGTCGGATCAGGAAGTCTCAGAGCCGGAAGCTAGTGTTGGTCACTCTCTGGAAGAAACCTCTTCCAACAACATCCACCTCACTCCCTTCGAGAGAGATCACTCACAGGCTCAATTGCCACCTTCACTGGGAAACAATTCACGCGCAGTCCATCTTTGCCTGACCACACAGTTCCCTGGGAATACAGACTCGGACTTCTTGAAATAAGCTCAGCAATCGCAACTAGATCTCACGGTGTTGATTTCTAGAATTGCTTCAGAAACCATTTTCCGCAGGGAACTACTCTGACTCCCTTCCACTCCTTTCCCCGGCAGAATGGTTGTTTTCCCCTCTGGCCAAATGGTTGTTTCTCCTCTGATACCAATTTGTAGCGTACCTTTTCGCTTACCCAGAGCATATAATGCACATTATAACAATTGGTATACACTTACATTTGATTACATAACACATACGGTCCGGTATATATATACACCACATGGATTTAGAGAATTAAACACACTCCACACAGAGTATTCATATGAATTATTGCCATAATTAACAATCACTTGCACTTCATAGTAATTCATATACACAGTGGAAAACATGATAATATAAACAACACATTCATGCCAAAATGTGATAAGAACATAGTTAAACACTTATCTTATGACAATGGTGAAATCCACCAAGCAAGTGCAGGCCTTCCACGAACCTCATAGCCTTAGACCACACTGTTCATCAACTCAATAGTGGGTCACCCCTGAGCTGGGAATGAGCTCCACCCGAAGGCAAGGAATCCTAACTAGGCTGAGGTCACAGGGAAAACCACACTTAGAATCTGGAAGGATTCTTCCCAGGATGTCATCTTATGCCCACTACTTCCAGACTCTCATTCCCCACATGCATGTTCCGCCCAGGAGTATACACCTTCACAAGCATAGTCCATTGGTGCTAACTGCCTCTCTGGGCCTCGACAACAGGCCAGATCAGGAAGTCTAAGAGCCAGAAGCTGGTGCTGGACACTCTCTGGAAGAAACCTCTTCCAACAACATCCACCTCACTCCCTTCGAGAGAGATCACTCACAGGCTCAATTGCCACCTTCACTGGGCAACAATTCATGCCCAGTCCATCTCTGCCTGTCCAAACAGTTCCCTGGGAATACGGACTCAGAATTCTTGAAATAAGCTTAGCAATCGCAATTGGATCTCATGGTGTTGATTTCCAGAATTGCTTCAGAAACCATTTTCTGCAGGGAATTACTCCGACTCCCTTCCACTCCTTTCCCCAACAGAATGGTTGTTTTCCCCTCTGGCCGAATGGTTTTTTCTCCTCCCCCCCGGATAGACTCACCCTCTGGTGTCGGGAATACGTGACAGACAATCCACGCAAGGGTCATCGCAGGTTCAGACGGTTCAGAAGATGTACGCGGGTGTTTCTACAGGGGTCAGATTCGTTCCTCCTAGCGGTCCGTGAGTTGTAATGGAGAAGAGAACCCCCAACATGGCTCATCGCGGCTTTTATTGCATGGTTAGGGTTGACTCTTGTCACCTATGTGACTGCATGCGTTTCGGAAATGTGCGTGCTTCCCACCATTTGGAAATCACATGTCCTTTCAAAAATGACTTAGGTTAAAACATATAATGCACTTTTCTTTTGGAATAATATTAAAATATTATTCCCAAGGCTTAAGCCCCCTAGGCTCAACACTTAGCCCCTTTTTCCCTCCTCCAGCCCCTAATTCCTTACCCATTCTGTGGACGCTCAGTCCCCCTTCACTCATTCATCGTGGTTGGTCTGCACCTAGCGGTGTTTATATTTTTATTAATCATTTTACATACATAGATATACAACAACAGGCTCCTGGCCCTCAACACTTAGGCTCCCTGGCCTGACAGACACATAAGTCTACCAGCTTATACAAAACTTGGCTCACCAAGCTATAAAACATAATTACAATTTCTTTTAAAACATGTTTTACAACGGGGTTTGGCCTTGGGGACACTACAGTTACTCTACACCAAGAGAACTTTTTTGTGCTCACAGACTTTGTTAATCTCACAGACTTTGTTAATGAATCTACAACATTCTTCAAAGTGTCAACCTTTTCCAGCAACACTTTCTTTTCCTCAACCATGTCTCTCACAAAGTGATACTGAACATCAATATGCTTTGTCTTCAAATGATAAGTTGGGTTCTTTGCCAGGAAGATTGCACTCTGACTATCACAATCTAATCTCACTTCTTGTTGTACCAACCCAATACCTAAACACAATATTTGTAACCATACTGCTTCCTTACTTGCATGAGTGGCTGCCATGTATTCAACTTTTGTAGTTGAGAGTGCCATTACAACCTAGCTTTTGCTTATCCAAAAGATTGCTCCTCCAAATAGGTTAAACACATACCCACTTGTATATCTTCTGCGATCCAGATCTCCAACCTAGTCTGCATCAACAAAGCCATGTATGTCCAACACTCTGTCCAATCCTGGTCTTCCTTGGTAGCAAAAACCATAACTGGTAGTGCCACGAAGATACCTAAACACCCTCTTTACTGTTGTCCAATGCTCCTTCCCTGGTTTTGACATATACCTGCTCAAAACTCCCACTGCATGTGCAATGTCCGTTCTAGTACAAACCATTGAATACATCAAACTACCAACTACATTGGCATATGGAACATGGGACATGTCCTCTTCTTCTTCCTATGTGTTGGGACACTGCTCTACATATAACTTTACACCTATAGTAATAGGAACATTGACCAATTTACTTCCATGCATATTAAACATCTGCAATATCGTCTCAACATATTTTCTTTGATTCAACCAGAGTTTCCTATTTGCACGATCTCTTTTAATCTCCATTTACATAATGAAGTTAGTAGCACTGAGATCTTTCATGTCAAATTTGGAGGATAGCTGCAATTTAACCTCCTTGATAACATCCATGTTATTTCCTACCAACAACATGTCATTAACATACAACACTACATAAATGAAGTGATTACCAAACTGCTTGGAATATACATAGTGATCAGCCCTTCTTCTTACAAATCCCAATCCAAGGATGTATGTGCCAAACTTTTGGTACCACATCCTAGGTGATTGCTTCAGACCATATAGTGATTTCTTTAGCTTACAGACCAACTCTTTCTTTCCCTTCACTACAAAGCCTTCTGGCTGCTTCATGTAGATATCTTCTTCTAGATCTCCATGTAGGAATGTTGTCTTCACATCCATCTGTTCCACTTCAAGATCAAAAGCAGCAACAATAGATAAAAGAAATCTAATAGAAGTTAACTTAGAAACAGGAGAAAAAATCTCACCAAAGTCAATTCCCTTTACCTGGGAATAACCTTTTGCTACTAACTGAGCTTTGTATTTCTCCACTTTACCTTGTGCATTAAACTTCTTCTTAAACAACCATTTTCTACCAACAGATTTTCTCCCAGCTGGCAACTCAACTATATCCCATGCGTCATTCTTATCCAAGGAATCCATTTCTTCAACCATGGCCTTCTTCTAGAGTTTACTATCCTCTGAATTCACTGCTTCCCTAACAGTTTCAGGATCATTATCGATAATAGATAAAGCAAAATTGGAACGGAAATCAGGTGGACTATACCTTTCTGGTTTCCTTTTATTTCTCACCAATCTCCTCAATACTGGGGTATGAGGTTCTTCTTCTTCTTCTTATGCTTCCTCTTCCTCAGATGATTCAGATTTTACATCATCCAACTCAAGCTCTATTTTCTCAAATTCGTCTTGCGTTGGTAGGAATTCCTGTTTGGACACATATTTTACCTCTCTGAAAACAACATCTCGACTGTAAACAATCTTCTTGGCTTATGGGTTACAAAGTTTATAACCTTTCACACCATCTTTATAACCAATAAAGATACACTTTTTCAGCCTTTTTATCCAACTTACTCCTATTTTCCTTTGGAACATGTACATAAGCATCACAACCAAACACTCTAAGATGTTGAAGAGAGGGTTTCTTTCCAGACCATACCTCGTGTGGATTTTTATCATCCAACGCTAATGAAGGCGATCGATTGACCATATAACATGTTGTACCCACTGCCTCTACCTAGAATTATTGTCCTAACTCGGCACCGCTGAGCATGCTCCTTACTTTTTCCATCAGTGTCTTGTTCATCCTTTCTGCAACTCCATTCTATTGAGGAGTGTATGGAGTAGTCTTTTGCCTTGCTATACCACACTTCTTACAGAATTCTTCAAATTCATTTCCGTAGAATTCTCCACCATTATCTGTTCTCAATACCTTTATTTTGTTCTCTGACAGATAACAAGGATGGAACTACATCCTCATACTTCAATGTAGATTGAGTGGTACTACCAATTGATACAACCAGATTATCCCAAGAGTCTGGAAAAGAACATAACAAAGTAATACACTTATCTTCTTCTCCAATCATAATATTAACAGAGACATGTTGACTTACCAGAGTATTAAAGGCATTTATATGTTCTGTCATAGAATCTCCATATTCCATCCTAAGATGATACAACTTCTTTCGAAGAAACAACTTGTTTACCAGGGAATTTGATTGATAAAAATTCCCCAACTTATCCCATAGTTCCTTGGGTATAGATTCTCCCGAGACAATCAAAAAAACTGAATCTGCCAAGCAGAGTCGAATAATACTCCTTGCTCTTCTGTCCAACTTCTCCCAATCTTCCTTCGACATACCAATAGTTGGTGTACTAGTAGTTTGTGTACTAGTAGGTTGTGTACCAGTAGCC
>JZKD02S1734323.1:104467-118668 GCA_000966675.3 Picea glauca | reverse complement strand
TTATCACAGACCCAACATAAACTTGATCTATCAAGACCGAGCCAAACCCTCAGCAACAAAGGCATCCCTCTGAAGCCAAAAACGAGATCTGATACCACATGTAAGTTTTAAATCTGTGAAGTAAAGCAATGCATATAGATTCTTAAGAAAAGAAAAAATTAATCAATGGCTCATACACATAGTACATAGAGATTTTATACCGGAAACCTTCAACCGGGAAAACCTTTCTTATATTCATTATATCGAATTTCACCATTCACCATACAATATATATACAATGTTTTTAGGTATTCCATAGATACCAAAACCATAATCCCTTAATATGGGACTAATTTACAAAACTGCTAAAAATAGCAAAATCTGCTAAAAATAGCAAAAACCGCCCAAAAAACAAATTCGTGGCACTGCCCTGAACTCTGTACGTAACCAGGGGGGCATACCTTCCCCCCTCTAGGACCCCCCTAGGAAAGCACCTGGCACATTCAACACAAAGTGCACTACTAGAGGGATCGTTAGACGTAGTTGTCATATCTGACATGCCCACACACACACATGCAAAGAATATAACACATACCCAACACCCTTGTATCTCGTCTTCCACTGTTGTACTTAAGACTACTTCGTTTTCTCTAGAAATATGTTTGTTTGAGCGTGGGAACACACAAAATACAATGAACATGAACGTAAGATGGTATACAATGGAGAACACGTAATATGTACATATAGTAAATGAGAATCAACGAATAGAATAAAATATAGTTAGAAACATGAACCTTTTCTTTTCTACATCCATGGTTGTAAATATATAAAGTTTTTCCCTGCCCAAAATATATTACAAAGCACAAAATATTAATAAATTGCATGGACATAGATTAATGTTTTTGATTTTCTATGGAAAAGTATCCAGATATGCTTCCAAACATGGAAATATAATTTTGTTGCATCTTTGGTGTACGCATCTTATCTCAGGTACAAGACAAATTGTATCATAGTCACACCAGTTTGTGTAAAGGATAAATAAGTTGTATTGTGATATGGGCACATTTCACCATATATGGTTAATAAGTGAGTTTTTGCACATGTTTTATCTTAACAAACAAAATAGCGGACACTGCAATTGCACATGTAGTTGTCCAATTATTTCTTATGCCACTTTTTTGTATCACGTCAACATTGAAGTATCAGAAAAATTTCACAACAGAACAGGCGAGCACGGAAAAGGCACCAAATCCCAGCCTCGCCAGACATGGAAAAAAACACCACCACAGGCCAACTCACGCGTGTAGGGTCTGAACACCGCAAAGCGCCCCCCCCCCCCCCTCAAAAAAAAAAACGAAGAAAAAAAGAAAAGACAACTCTAACTACCGACGCAGTACCCCAACCCTCCAAAGCCGAAGAAAACAAAATAAATCAGGAAGCACCAAACCACCGATAAAGCACAAACATGCCCGATCGCAGCAACAGGTTCCCAAGCTCGTAAACTTGAGCCAAACAACAAAAACCAACAACCAACGAACCAATGAACAAGCAACAACCACTAAACCAACAAACAACATATGTATCTCCAATGTATAGCAAACTGCAGTCGAAACACAGAAGGAACCATAAATGTATGACAAGCATGCCAGTAGAAATAAGCAAACATTCCTACTTGCAAACTGCAAACGCTGAACAACAAAAGAAGGAATAGAAAATGAAACTATGGCATCGAAACTTAGTCCAAAATGATGAACGACAGAAGTGCAGGTCGAATTGTGGGTGCACCACCTAGGCCCCACAAAGAGAAAAAAAAATAGATCCAACTGTGAATGCAGAACCCCAACCTTGCAAATTTTAACCAAAGAAAAACAAGCAGCAACCAACGAACCATCGAAGAAGAACCACTCACCAAACTAGTAAACAATGTATGTAGATTCAACGATGAAGAAATTTCATTCAAAGCCTGGAAGAAGTATGAAACATATAATGCCTATTGAAGTGACACTGAACAACAATATTGTCCAAATTCACTGCAACATTGTATGAAAAATTTCGAGGAAAAATGTACTTAGAGAAGTTATATAGGTAAACATTTAAGCCTACCACACTATGTAAGGGCTTCACGGTATGCAAACATTGAAGTTGTCAGGCCTGTTTTAGGACCTCAGGCCATGTGAACATTTAAGCTGTCAGGCCTGTTTCAGGACCTCGTGCCATGTGAACATTTAAGCTGTCAGGCTTATTCAAGCACCTCAAAAAAAGTGTCAATGATCTAAACCTTCGGTATGCAAACATTTCAATACAAATACAAACATTTCAATACCATTTCAATACAAATACAAATATTAACAAAAAAAAAATAATAAAAAAAAAACAATGTCCATGCTCAAAACTTTCGGTTTGTAAACATTTCGGTTAAAATGTAATAAAAATTAGAAAAGAGTGACTAAGCTCAAAACTAATGAGACGATGACATATAAGACCTCAAATATATTATCCAATGAGAAGATGACATATAATTTTTTTTATATAATTAAAGTAACTATTTTGATGTTTGATTCTAATAATGAAAATATTTTCTTTTATTAAAATTCTCATTTTTTCATTATATTACATATTTAAAAAATTTAATTAATGAACTACATTTCAAAGTAATTCTTTAAATTTTGAGTTAAAAATATTGATGTAAAATAATCTATATTTTTTTTGTTTGCTAGTTTGTCAGTGACTCGAGGTGCCTTATTGGATTAATGTATAATAATCTATATTTTATTGTCTATCATTGAAACCAACTCCGTTGGACTTAAAATAATCTATATTAATATAAAAACGATGTATAATTTTTTTTATGTTGAATATGAAACATCATTAACACTCAACATTTAAAAAATATTAATAACAATAAAATATTTCAATACTAATCAAAATAAAAATTTATTTTAATCAAAATAAATATTTACATATTTATCTTAAATAATAATATAATTGAAAATACAAATTTCATTTAATGAAAATAAACTTTTTATCTTAAATAATAATATATAATAAAAAATAAAATATTTTTATAAATAAAACATGAAGGAAGATGTGTAATTCTGCATGTGAATGAAAAGAGGTGTGACGTGATGCCATATACGAGATGTGCGACCGGTTTGAATGAAAAGTCTATGCGGTAGTGGAGGATATGGAGGCGTGGAGTTCGGGGAATGAATAGTTCCGAGTCAATGGGGAGATATAGAGTCGTGCGGGATTTCTCCACTGCTGGGAAATTCACGGCAGCGAACTTCCCTGCTGGGAAATATGGAACATGGATGTGGTCGATTCTTTCATATCATGAGGAAGACAATTCCTCCAATGGTGGGACGTTGCTGATGCACTGCTCGGAAATTCACGGCAGGGAACTTCCCTGTTGGGAAATATGGAACATGCATGTGGTCGATTCTTTCATATCATGAGGAAGAAAAGTTGTTGAGGATTCCTCCAATGGTGGGACGTTGCTGATGCACACGTACGATGCGTTAGAAGACACCAATGGGTGAGTAACTCACTCTTCCCGATCTCAATGCGGCCAAGGTCTCTCTCAGAGTCCTCCTGGGAGTCATATCAAAGGTAAATTGTGAAATCGAGTGCCTCTCCATAGTCTATAATTGATAAGAGCGCAGGGAAACTGTGGGCAGTGAAGTTATAAATATTACTTCGTCACTGAACACTCAGGACTTACCGCACAATGCACAACCTATAATTGATGGGAAACTGTGCACACTCCATAAATACTGTGTGTCACAAAACTTTGTTCATTTTAGGCACTGGTTTTTTAGAAAACTTGTCAAGTGGTTGACAGGTTTTCTAAACCATCCCTTCAAAACCACCTTATACCCACCACTTCATGTATATAGGAATAAGAATAAGTTTTGAAGGCATAAGAAAAGTTTTCCTTTAAACTTGTCAACAGACAAAATTTGTCAACCAAAACCTATCAACCAAGAAAACCACCGTATCTCTCCAACAAACCTGTCAACCGGGAAAACCACCTTATCTCTCCAGCTGTCTACCATAAAAAAACACCTTATCACTCCACTGTCCACCAGGAAAAACCACCTTATCACTCCAGCTGTCATGCATCATTTCAAATGGCATGTTTACTATTGCTTTGACATCTTTACTATTGTTTAAACTAAAATAAATACAATGTATTTTATTAGAAGATTGTCATGCATCATTTCAAATGGCATGTTTACTATTGCTTTGACATCTTTACTAATACAATGTATCTTATTAGAAGATTTACTGCCAATTATCAAATTGCAATTTTAAATTTCAATCTAAACACTAGCTCTTACTAAATTTTTTAGTTGTGGAATCATACATATAAAATGGGATATTGAATAACATAGAAACAAATTTGATTTACTTTTATGGTAAAAAGCCTTTTGACATTGGATAATCTCATTTATTCACTGAGAGACATAAAAGCCAATTTGATTTATTTTCATGGTAAAAAGTCTTTTGACATAGGATAATCTCATTCCTTGAAAATACTTTTTTAGATAACCAAACATTATTTATTTCAAGCTCTCAAAGATGTACTTATTAATTCCTATATTTTTAATCTTAAACCATATATCTACAACATTTTCATTAACTCATGTAAGGAGGTATACAATGTAACACCATAAATTTATTCATCTAAATATACATAGTTGAAAATTTTTGGTAAGTGTTTTGATTAAATTCAAAATAAAAAATTATGGAATAAAATATTAATATAAAACAATAATGAATATAAGAAAATAACTTCATCAACATAAAGGTAGATGAAATCTAATCATAGCTATAGTTTGTGTTTTCAATCTTATTCTCTTTTTAATTGTCTTATCAATTTTGGTCTCTTTTAATTATGTCTTTCATATAGAAGGGAGTAACACTTTGTTCATGGGTGAAATGGTTTTAATTGTCTTCTCAATTTTGGTCTCCTTTAATTGTATCTTTTCATGTAGAATGGAGTAACACTTTGTTCATGGGTGAAATGGTTAGAAGAAGTAAATGATAAAGTATTTTGGATTATAGGATTGAAGTATTTATTGCACTATTATTACCCAATGGTTGTAAACAACAAAACTATTATAACTCAATGGTTGTAAACAACAAAACTTGTGTATAAACAGTCAACTTTAGCAATAGTCTTTAGATAGAAAAACATTTTTATTATTAATAATTAAAATTAATTTATGTTATATAATCAAAATATAAAACCTATATTTTTATATATGATAAAACATGTTCATTATTAATAATCAAAATTAATTTCCTTCAAATAATCGTAATTTATTTGATCTAAATAATAGTAAAGACGTCAAAACAATAATAAGAACCAAATTGGAATATAGAGAAAATGTATTATACCAAACGAAATGCATTTTCAAGGAATACAAATGTATTGTACTCAAATGTTTGTTAATTATTGTTCTAAAGGAATACAAGTTCGAGAGAAATTATATGTATCACTCTCTCATACACTTGTGTAATTTGTTTTTGTTTTCAAGTTCTTTCTAACAAAGTAAGTGTCTTTATCCGAGAATATTAAAGGTGCATTTTTCCCTCAATTCATGAATACCTTCCAGCATGCCAGATTTGATTGTTTCCCATTGTTGACCACCTATTTAACTAGGGGGTCAAATCCATGTGCCATGAAGAGATGCATCATTAGATGCTAATTTGTCGAAGACAGTTTGGTTCTACTAGGCAATTTATGCCTCGAGCACAATTTTTTGTGAACGGAATTTCTGCACCCCTACGTGGTTTAATAATGTAATAGCTATGCATGGATCATAACTAGGTCGGTTGCCTAGGATTTTCTTCATTAGGAGAGTTCCTTTCACCGAGGTTTTTTTATCCTCACATTATTAATTGGGCTTTTCAGCCTTATTAATTTCCCTTGAGTTTTTCCCTCACACCAGTAATAATTCCTCCAAAATGGTGAAGGGCATTCTAACAAAGTGGTCTTCTGGTAGCCAATGTTTAGGAATGATGTAAATGACCATGCAAGACATCTTGGAAAGTTTCACGGAATTTCGTCGAGTCTAGATATTTTTTTTTAATTAATTAAAGTTAATTAATTTTCCTAAGGCTCAGAATTTAATTATTTAATTAATTAATTGCTTTTGAGAAATTATTGTAAAAACTAGGTCCTTGGGTTTT
The DNA here is from genome assembly GCA_000966675.3 of Picea glauca. Taxonomy (NCBI): domain Eukaryota; kingdom Viridiplantae; phylum Streptophyta; class Pinopsida; order Pinales; family Pinaceae; genus Picea; species Picea glauca. The sequence continues at coordinate 112,491 of JZKD02S1734323.1, read as the reverse complement.
TGATAGGCATATTTGTGCTCAAATAAAATGTAAAGGCACCCCCTACACCCTTGGACCAAGTTTCAGCTCAGTCGAACGAGCTTTGCTAGGTGTTTTTCCACTAGGAGTCAGAGTCAAAGTCAGTCAAAACAACAATTTTTATTGCTAAGTCAAAAATGTAAATTTTATAATTTTGAGTTAATGGGGTAATGTAATGATGGAAACGAGTAATAAAGGTGATGCCTAACCTACCCAACCCACTCTCTAAACTTTATATGCTCCCTCACCCATTCTTTCACTCATTTCCTCACGCCCCCTAGGGGGATTTGCACCCCCCCTCATGAAGAAACCTTTGAAAAACCATTTAAATGAGTTGTGGGCCCCTCCCATTAGTGGTGCACCTTTCCTAGCCTACCACCTCAACCATATTCTTGGTCCCACACCCCCCACCTCATGTCCACCTCACTAATCCATGCCCAAACCCTAAGTGGTATGCCCCTCTCCTTGGGATTCTCTCCTTGGCTTGGTTTTTGACATTTGGAACTCATACAAGAGGGGTGATTTTTCCTCTCCAAGCATAAATAGAGCCTCTCCTCACTCATTTCTTCACCATTCTTTGAGCTAGTGTTACTCTACTAAAATTTCACCCCACTTCTCTTGCTCTTTCCATCTTGCATCCATCCCATTTTTTCTCTTGAGAATCTTGGAACAACTTGTTGCTGCAACACTTTCCCATTTGGATTAATAAAGCTTTGGAGGATTTGGAATAACCAATGGTTTTTTGGTTGTCTTCTTGCATATGAGGTGACATTGTGAGGCTCTTGCTTATTGTGTAGTGTTGAGTAGATCTTTGGTAAAGTAGTTTACTTGAGTAGATTAGCAAAGAGTATTATTGTTGGTTTATATATGTTGGATAGATAATAGTTTGAAGTATTTTAGATTTCTAGTTTATCCATGCATGTTATCTATTTGCATATTTCACACTTTGTTTTGAGTTTTGCAGGTTTTCCTCAAGGGATTGTTGGGATAGCCTCGAGGAGGAGTCTTCCTGCAAAGCCCATTCAAACTCCTTGCTTTGCTTAATTTGATTTTCTGTTTATTTTCCATTACATATTTTCGTAGATAATCATGTTAGATATGTCACATGATTTCATTTTTACTTGGAGATTTTATGTGGAAAATTTATGCCTAAAAAATAGAAATTGTTCGTAACATTTTTGTGTTGTGCAACATTTCCAACAAGCATTAGCTTGTTGGTTTTTGTAGATTCTTACCAAGACCAAGGGGATATGATGCCCAAATTCACCCATACAACACATCAAAAGATAAGCCTTTGACTAGGTAACGAGTCTCTTCCTTTTCTCACTCATTTCTAGCATTGTTGCAAGCCCCCGGGAAGTTCCCTCGAGGCTTGCATTCTCTTGTATGTAGTTTTGTTTTTTTGTACGTTAATTTTTGTAAGCCATTGTTGCCTAAACCTTGGGATTGATATTGGCTCAACCAACCCCACAATATTGTATGGCTAGGGCTTAGTTTCATTTCATCATTTTTTATTCCTTTGCCCCACTTGTCAATAGGACAAGGTTGTGTGGCTAGTTTGTTTTAATACGTAATTACATTTTTCTTTCCAACCCTATTTGGAACAACACTGGTAGGCTTTCCTCCACCTTGTGCCATTGTGAGTGGTTTGCTTATTCATTTCATGTTTTGCCTAACAAATTGCCTACACCTTGGGAGATAAATCCCCAAAATCGTATGTCTAGGTAAATATGTGTTGATGGTTATTATGTTCCTATGTGATTAAAATATTCTAGAGTAGTCATCACACATCATTAATATTAGCTGAAGCCCCCAAGGCATAGTTTCATTTTCATGCTTTGGTTTTTATCAAGTGCAGTCTCTCATGGTTTAAATTCTTTGGAAGTAGTCCTTTGAATCCGTGATTTACTTATCTCTTAAGGTATTTTCCATTCATAATTCTAAAACATATGTGGAGCATTGATATGGTGTAGGGATTAGTTTTCTTTTCAGCAAGTGCTTCAATCTTTAGCATGCTATCTTCAATGGGATAACTTATATGGTTAAATGGTTATAATCTAATATTGTTTTATTTGACAAGTTGTTCTTTTCCTTCATTCACTCATTTTCTTTCAAGTTTACACATGTATATTGATGATGAATGACATGGAATAGATCTCTTAGTTTCATTTTCCTTCACATGCTTTAGATGTATTCGTAAGTTTCAAATTCACAATCTGCAAACACATTTTCAGAAGCCATTTAAGTTTCGGTTTGGGGCATAATTCACTATTTTTGCGCGCTTAGAACTTATCAAAACATTCATAAACACATCCTAAGACTTAGTCCTAAGTCATAGTAATATATTAGACCAACTAGTACACCTAAAATCCACCATTGTCACCATCTAAAATGGGAATTGAGGAGGGAAACATAAGGTGAAGGCCAAGGACGGTCTCACGACACAAAGGAGTGTCCTTTCTGTAAAAATTCAATTCTTTGGGCTGACTGTGACAGCTAGGGTGGGCCTCGTTGCCTCACTATCTTGAGCATCTAGCAACCATTTGGAAATATGGGGAGGAGGATTAAGGTTTGACACTTAGTTAGGAGGGTAACTAAAATCTTTAAAATCTTTAAGCAACTCCTAACCACTTAGTCTTATAGGGAATCTCCTTTTCGATGTATCTTATGGTTTTTTAGAGAACTAGTTGCAAGCAAACCTATCTTTCAATCTTTTATGCAAGTTTATGGTTTAAATATCTAAGTGTTAAATCTTTCAAAGTTGTGTTGAGCATTTGTCTTTCAATATTTTATATCTTTGGTTAGTGCTTTTTATGGTGTGATCCAACAAGAGATAACACATCCCACTTGGAGGCATCATCTTGTTGGATCTTGAGTGTTTTTATGGTTTCCATTGAAAAGCAGTCCAATTTTTATTGGGGCATGCTTGGCCTTATGTGAATGATCTTCATGTTTTGACTACCTTTGGATTCTCACATTTAAGCACTTGGTTAATCTTGTTTATTTGTATCTTGTGTATCTCATATATCTTGTTCATAATTGTTGTAATATCTTATATTCATTGTTGCAAGTAATTGTATCTTTGTGTTGTGGAATAGTTGTAATATTTGTAATATTTGTAATCTTTTGTAATCAACCTCCTCACACTTTAGTTGACCCCTTTGCCCAACCTTAGGCACTAGTATTAGTTGACTTAGGGAAGGGTTTTGTTTGACATAAGTTATTGTGCATCTTGCATTTGATGCCTTAGCATCACAGGTTAGTACTCCCCCCAAAATTCTAATCAATTAAAACCAAATCCTAGAATTTCAAGTTAAATCATATCTAGTAACTAGGGTCTACCCCCCTTGGCTTCCCTAGGAGTAAGCCTAGAAGGAAGAGGTTCCAGTCAATGTGACAGTGTGGACTGTGAACCTAGGCATTGTGCCTTCAAGGATACACTAAGTGAGATGGACTTTGATCACGTTTGCAAGTGTGTATTAGGACGACAACATCTTTGGCGCCGTTGCTGGGGATAAGTCATTTATACGTGGTCAAAACGACTTAACTTATTTTTTTAGAACTAAGTAATAAAAAAATTAGTCCCTAAAAATTCATTCAACTTGTATTGGTTGATTTTGTGTGGTTCCTTTCCAAGTGGCGATTCCATTGAAAAATTCTATCAGGTATACTACTAGGAGCAATTCACGTGGGGTGATTCATCCTTTTCTTGAGACTAAAAAGGTTTATAGGAGGAGGTTGAGACACCTTGCTCCTAGGAGGCTACTTGAAAGTCTTGGAGAAGAAGCACTCACTGATATCCAATACTTGTTCCAAACCAATAATCAACAAACTATTAATAATCCCACTAATAATCCTAACTTAACCATGAGTATCTTTTTGAGACCTTTGAACTTTGCAACAATCCCAGGTGCCCCACACGCAGTTCCTAAAAAAATTATTGATAAATTGCCTACATTTCAGGGGAATAATGCTACAAGTGCCAAATCCCACATCCTCAACTTTCATATGTGTGCAGAAAGATATTGTAGGGTTCATGATGAGGAAGATGTAAAGATGACTTTGTTTGTATATTCTCTTGAAGGAGATGCGGCTAAATGGTTTACAAAATTTTATGAAAACAAGTTTCGCACCCTTGAGGAAATATTGAATGAGTTTATGAATAGATGAGGTGATAAAAAAGAACATAGATTTCATCTTGCTGCTCTTACCACTAGCCATAAGAAAGAAAATGAAATGGTGGTAGAATTTAACACTAAGTTTAATAAGTTGGTGAAAGGCCTTCATAATGACATCAAACCTTCAGATACTGCAATTCTGATTTATTATATCGAGGCATTTGAGGGTGAAATGAGGTATGCCTTAAGGGATAAGGACCCTCAAACTATAAAATAAGAACAAGCTACAACTATAAAAATCGAACAGAATATGCTTGAGGTTAGGATGTCGAACATTCCTGGTTTCACAAGAGTTTCTTCTTCAAAGGTTAATGATGAAAAGAAGAAGGAAGTAAATGGTCAAGAGTCATCAAGTGATGGGATTAAGGAATTGACCCAGTTAATTAAGCAAATGGAGTTTAACCATGCCAATCAGATCAATGCCTGCCAAAATAGGTTGATTACTATGGAGAGGTCCCAAAACAATAGACAACAACATAAGCCAAATGATAAGTGGCCAAGAAGACCTCCCCAAAATGATCAAAGGCCACCAAATCCTTTTGAATCCACCAACTTGGTAGATCATCACTCTATACCTTATTGTAGGCCTTGTGGTGCGTTTCATGAGGAAGTGACTTGTCCAGTTTTCCTTGAAGGTTGTTATGATGATTATGGAAATCAAGGAAATGAACAAATAAATATGTTTGGTAGAAAGCACTATGGGGGCATGTATGATTGGATGAATTTTTTTGAACATGGGAATAGTGGAAACTTCATGAATGGTGTTGTTGATAAGGCAACAGAAAAGTATGGGCCCAAGCCCACACCCCAACAGATTGCAGAAATGGCTAAGTATAGAGGCATTACATAACAAAGGAATGGAAATAAAGGTCAAATTGGTGTTCCCAAGGTAGCTCCAATCCCTCCTAGGTCTAATGTGCCTATTAATGCATATTTGAATATTGACTTAGGTGATTGGTTGAATAATGCAAAGATTTTAGTGCCAGTGTCAGAAATGATGAAGATCCCTTCTCAAAGGGAAAAGATACTTAAAGCCATAGAAGAACCCCCTAAAAATTTTGTGGAGAAGCAACTAGTCGTGGCTTACTAGGACGCACCAATGATTTTGCATAATTGGGATAGGAAAAATGAGAAGAATTTGCCTTTCTACCTTTCTTTACTTGTAAATGACAAAGTATTACACAATTTCATTCTAGATTCAGGGGAAAGATCTAATGTTATGACTAAGAAAGTAATGGAACAATTGAACATAATAATATCTTGACCTTATCATAACATTTGTGCCTTGGATAGTCAAACAATTGAAGTGCATGGAATGATTAAGGGTTTACAAGTACACTTAGCAGTATTTTTGGATATTATGATTGGAATGGATGTTGTAGTGATTGATGTTCCATATGTTTGGGGAATGTTGTTCAATAGAAAGGAAACTACAGATTTGGGTGGTAGTGTACAAATGGATCTATCTTATGCCACCCTCCTTACTCAATATGGAAGCACTTTCAAGTTGACTAGGGAAGTGTATAGAAGTTATCATGTTGAAGACCCTAAGAACCCCATGAATAAATTAAAGTATGATGATGAAGGTCTTGGTAATTATGTTATTTTGTCTAACTCCATTGTGCCCCTAGAAGATATGTTCCAAGACAATGAGTTAGACAAAGTATGGTACATGAATTTTGATGGTGCTTTTTCTAGAGCAAGAAAAGGTGTTGGAATTGTGCTTCAAGCTCCAAATGGTAAAGTGTTGAAGTTTTCTTATAGATTGGAGTTTGATGCAACCAATAATGTGGCTGAGTATGAAGTGTTGCTCCTTGGTTTAGAAATTTGCAAGGATAGGGGAGTTAAGTGCCTTAATATCAAAGGGGACTCAGACTTGGTCATACAATAGTTAAAGAATAAATTTTCTTGCAAGTCTGAGAGGTTGAAAGGGTATAGGAATGCAATTTGGGATTCAATTAATTATCTTGATGGCTTAAACCTGATTGATATTCCTAGAGATCAAAATTCAAAGGCTTATGAACTTGCAGTATTTGCTTCCACGCTTCAGCTTCCATATAGTTTGATTGATGAACATATTTCGTTGGAAGTGATTTTTAGACCCTCAATTCCCGATAACATGAATCATTGGAAGGTTTTTGATGATGACAAATAGGTTATCAAGTTTTTGACTCGTATGCATGAATTTTCTGATTTTGGCGTCAATATAAAAGAGGAGGGTTGTAATTATACTAGAAATGATGATAATGTGAAAGCACCCCCTAGGTGAGTTGTGTCCTTAGAAAGGGACTTTGATAGACTAGATGGTCACAAACAAAAAGAAGATTCAAATATGAAACTATGTGATCACCTAGAAGTCAACATTGGAATTAATGAAGAGCCTATGATGATAAATATAGGCAAGACTACCCCTATAGAAGAAAGGAATGAAATTGTTAAGTTATTAAAAGAATATAGGGATGTCTTGGCTTTCAGTTATGATGAGCTCAAAGTCTATAGGGAGGATGTAATTCATCATGTGATTCCTCTTAAAGAAGAAACTAAGCCCTTTAGACAAAAATTGAGGCAAATGAACCCCAAGTTAGCTCCTTTGGTCCAACGGGAGTTACAGAAAATGTTAGAGGTAGGAATCATTGCCCAAACTAGACATTCTTCATGGTGCTCAAATTTGGTTGCTGCTAGGAAGAAGAATGGAAAGATTCGGATATGCACTGACTTCAGGAATTTGAGCATTGCTTGCAAAAAAGACCACGACCCCCTTCCCAAGATGGAAACTTTACTTCAAAGAGTAACATGATCAGGAATGATTTCCATGCTTGATATTTTTTTAGGTTATAATCAGATCGGACTTAAAGAAGAGAATAGGCATAAGACAACTTGGCCGAATAAAAAATGGCTTGTTCCTTGACTGTGAAATACAAAATATTAAGAGCCATCTAGGAAACAGTTGTTGAGAAGTCCCGTCCCATTATTCTTGTAAACAACCAGGCAATTTCCTGGTATGTATTTCTAAACGAACTAACCTGGAAGCTTGTGATATCTTCATGAACTACCATTGGGTCTTCCAAGAACTCGAGCAAGAGGTCCAACCTTTTATTATTCATTCTTAGGAACTGCTTGGAATCTCTTGCTTTGAATGTTAATGTTGGTTCTAAGAATCTTAACATATGGCAGAAGACCTAAGGAAACAAAAAATAGAAGAGTGATCCCGCAGTGGAATAATTATTTGGGCTGGAATAAATTTATCGGTGCACCAAGAGACCAGCTCCTTACAGTCGAAAAATTTAGGGACACATCCTGCACGAGCAATCCTAGAGGTCCAAATTACTTCATTTTGGGTGGCAAGATATGAGTAATAAGAATATGCCCTGGACCACTGGAAGTCCTGGTCCTCACACCCGAAGTTGTTCACTGTATCTCCACAGAACTGTTGTTGAGATGATGCCATAGGTTTATGAGAACGTTCATTTGTTGTAGATGATGATTGAAATGAACAGTTGGAGGTGATAATATTAGTCTCCGCAAATGTTGGTTCAATGCTAATCAATGGGGAAGATCCTTGAGCCTTTTGTTGATTAATGACAATCTCTATGGGTGTTTTATGGTGAACTGTTAGCAATAAAGCTTATTTATTGCATATTTATAAGTTCGAAGGTGGTGGGTACGACGAAGAGCAATTAAGGGTTTAATGCGTATTAATATGAGATCTTCTCGAACCTTTCGCCCATCAATGGAAATCTATATAGTTCCTACACGATCATATGTTAGAACTAAATGTCACTAATTGCATATTTACAAACAAGATATATATATATATATATATATATA